>JAMQGT020014775.1:0-276019 GCA_024447675.2 Pterophyllum scalare | reverse complement strand
TATTAACTGAATAACTCATTATTTACATTTAATTATGCATGATGATCAGCACCATGTCCCAGTTTCACACCAGTATGAGTTAAATATTTGTGCTCAGCTGCTAGAGGCAGCAGTGTGTCTGGCTTTTGGTTCTTAGACTTAGACAGGCCTCATCGCACATGTTGTGTTTAGACATGTGTAATCAACACCACTCTGTGTGCATGTATGTGTGCATACGTTGCTATGAATTGTATCACTCATGTTGTGGGGACATAAGGCTGTTTGCATAGTCACATTGTGAGCATCCGCCTCCCTTTGGGAACAAAAAATAAGTCCCTGTAACGTAAATAATCATACAACTTTAGGTTTAAGGTTAGGATAAGGTTAGAGACAGAGCCAGGTTTAGTTTGGTGTGTGTGTGTGTGTGGTGTCAGTGAGTGTACTGATGCTGGGTTACGGTGGTAAAGAAAAAAAACATCTTTCCTTGAACCTCCACAAACCTAAAATAAGTGGAACATGAAGGTCTGAGTGAGACGCAAGCCACAGCCTCCTGGCTGATAAACTTCTTCTATGCCACACAACCCGCTAACACAATTTGCCGGTCTCTAAAACAGTAACACACCTTGGCCATACTCAGGTGGCATCTTCTACCCACCACGGTTACACAACCTGCAGAGCACGCTTGGCTGTCTCGTGGCATCCATGTCAGCATGCAGCAAATGAAGGAGAGCACACAGGAAGTGAGCAGGGCCGATGTGGCACTGAGAGATGATGGGCAAAACAACAACACTCATAAAATTGAGTGTGTAACTTGGCCTCTCTGTACTTTTGGTATGTGATCCTCACCGTCTTGTGCACAGAGTGTGTGTGTGAAGCTAAAAACACCAAACTGTGATCGAGCACGTGAGACACTTTGTGTCTCTCACTGTTTGTCTGGAGGGCGGTAGGCACCAAAACTTCAGGGTTTGGGCTTTAAAAATACAACACTGGACATTTTTTGAAGCACCTTTTTCTTGGCAGGTTTTGTGTTCAGGTAGAGATCACATTTCTATGAGTATTTTATGTTTGCTCTGAGACCAGGCTGGAAGCAACCGTGCTAAGCTAAACTCAGTTTTAAGGGAGTGCCAACAGGAGTGACGGATGCTGCTGACTGACAGAGTGATACTTACATGAGGGGTTACCTCGGCAACTAGAGCCTGGAGTGTTTGTTAGCCATCAATCATGAGCTGCAAAGTGAACCTATTAAATATGGAAGGGGCTAAAGAGTGGGCTGCAACAGGCAGCTTGTTGTTAGAGTAATAGAGTAAATACCAGTAAAGCACAGGCTTCTACAATCATGCACAATTCATCACGCAAAACAGGCTGAAACACTGCAGCAGGACTTAAGTCTGTGTTAATAAGTCTCAGGGCCTCCTGATGATGTTCATATGACCCCCCCCCCCCCGTGACATTTTAAATGTGAAACAGCTTCTTATTAAAACTTCAGCAGAGTGCTCATTGTAGTACAATCACTCTCTCCACGCTGCGTCACAAACAAACATCTGTCGCTCCACGTTTCATCTCCACCTCATTAACACGTCCTTCATCGTTCTGGCTCCGTCCTAACAGTTTTAACCCCCTGAACTCAGCGACCTGACCTTTCAGCGTTAGTCCTGTTTCTGTTAGCTCTGAGCAGCAGTGAGGAGGATCTGCTCTCTGAGGAAACACACAATGGGAGCTTGTCTAAATTTATTTTCCACATTTGCTGTTGTGTTTATTGAACAGTTCTCTACTTGAGCGTCTAATGAAAAACACTCCCCCACCCAGTCCTTTTAGATGAAGACCAGCCTGAATGCTTTCGGTGTTTTCCTTCCTGTTAACAGGCTCCATGTGCACAGACAGACCAACAGTGATTGTTAACATGTGTTCACTCACATCCAAAAACCGCTGCACTCGCTCACATCTGCGCCCACAAACACACAAACCAAACCAGCTTTATTTACGTAGAAGGTCTGAAACATCACGGGCCTCACATTTTAATGCACAACAACAGAAAACAACAACACCAGGAAGGCAACAGGAAACCCTGAAATGCTGAGCGCACTGGCCAAAGGCCTTCAAACCTGTGCACCGAAGGGTTGATGGAGGAACCTCTGGATTTTCTCAGCTCCATCCCCTCTGCAGCTGCTGCAGTGTCAGTGCAAACTGTTTATCTGCTGCCTGCTTGCTGCTGCATGATGAGATGCGTCTGATCCCTGAACACAGCTGAAGGACTTCTGTTCCTCCAGACAGTCGACACATGATTCAGTTTTTGGTGGAGCAAGCTTGTGTTGTTTTAGGTGGCACTTGCTTCGTGTCTCCCTTTGAAACTTTAAAACTGTGGTTCCATCTCTGTCCTAACCTACTTTCACCTCTTTGGTTTTAATCACAGTGAACTGTTAAAAACCCTCAAAGAGAAGGACAGAAATCGAGACGTGTGCGGCGCAGTTTCATCTTTATTCCGTGCGATGGTATCGGCAGCAGGTAACGCTGCGTGTGACATGTTGGACGTCTGTGCAGACACGATAAAATCAGCAGACTGAATTAGCTCCTCCACCCCTACTCGGCTCTAATCACATATTTGCATAATAACATTCAGAGCTCAAACTGTCAGCTGCATTATGTTTAATGACATCATTTCCTCCACTTTTTAGTCCTATCACACTGGTCTTTGTGCAGCAGCAGTGAGGCCTGACGTGTTCCTATTAATCTGTCCAAATATCTAATCAGCCAATCACAGCAGCAAGTCAGACACGGTCTAGAAGACCTGCTGAAGTTCAAGCTGAGCGTCAGAACAGGGGCGAAAGATGATTTAAGGGTCAGGATGATTTAGGCTCCAAAGCATCAAAGGTGCACTTTTTATGGGATGTTTTAGCAGCTGTGACCTGTGCTTGGCGCGACCTGCAACCAATGCTCTGGGAGCAGAAAAAAGGGATTGTAAATATAGCGCTTCATAAATTATTGACCAGTCACTTAAAGGTCGTCACCCTCGAGCCAAATACTCATTCAACTTCAGATAAGACTGGGCTTCTATTAATTTAAGCTACTTTTAAACTCTATCTTGCCCAGCCCGTTAATAGCCATACATTTAATTATTGAGGAGCTGGGCCGAGAGAAAAACTACATTCTTGAGGGTTCTCGAGAGTTCTGTATTTTAAATAATATTTTGGAACCAGTTTTCCAACAGCTGAAAACATTTTGTCTCAGGACGAGTGTCGTTTACACAACAAATGTGTTTCGGTATTTTGTGCGTGGATCATTTTCAAATTCACGGGTTGGACAGAATATGTTCTTCAATCCTTGATGTTGAGGTCAGAGGTCAAAGAAGAGTGGACAGACTGCTGTGTCAGAGTCTGTCTGTGATTTCAGAACGATTACCTACAAAGGTTCAGATAAGGATCGACAGCAAGCACAGCCACAAACCATCACTGAGCTCCTGAGACTCAGGACGGTTTCTGAAGGTTCAGAGCACCACGTATTTATGCTATTTAATGAGAACCAAACAAATATTTGCTGATTCTCTTTTAAACTGATTCTGAATGTTGAATTAACACGCACAAACACACACACACACACAGTCTGTGGCCTCACCAGGGAGTCCTCTATGGTGTAGTTGAACATCTCCTTGGCGTCTGTCTTCAGGTTTTGGACAAACTCTTGGTACTCTGGGTTCCTGAGGCTCTCGGTACGTCAGGATCTTCACATTCTGAAAGCGAGAAAAATATTTAAAATGATTATTACTGTGAAATCCTGTATTTAGACAGACTGTGTCACTGAGATCGAGACCTCCTCTTCAGCAGTGACCTGTGACCAAAGGACCTTCAGTACAGCAGCAGACAACGCAACTCAAAGGCACATTACACATGCTCAGAAACCAAGACAAGGATGAGTGTGGGTAACTGCAGATACATAAAGAAATACAGTCCCAGTCAAAGTTTGGACACACTCACATGTTCACTTGAATGGGTGAGTGTGTCCAAACTTTTGACTGGTACTGTAAGTGAGCAGAAAGATCCACGCTGCTGTGACTCATACACCTGAAAGAGTTCCTCAGAGAGCTGAGACACATCACTCACAAACGTCTCAGTTTAGGGTCTGTTTTCTGACAGGAAGTGAAGCCTGGAGTAATCGAGGTGAAGGAGGGCTCGGCCTATTTGCTTCCATCAGACTCAGTGAGCAGATGCAGAGAGAGAAAGCAAAAGCACAGCCAGAGCTTTGGTTTCTACGCTTCACACCACATGGGTCCAAACAGCACTCTGTAGATGAAATATGCATGAGAGCATTGTGTTGCCCCTAATAATGTAAACTTTATTTAAATAGGTGAGTTACAGAAACATCTTCGACCCGACCAAAACAGTTTCTGTATCAGGCTGTAAACGTGTTTATTTCTGCTGGAATGTTTTAACATGGGAGTCTATGGGGACTGACTCACTGTGGTGCCTCTGCTGGACACCAGAGGAACTGCAGCTTTGGTGCTTCAGGTTGATTTCAGCCCCAGAGTTTTCTGATTGGATGACATCAACAGCTTTCACATCAGACACGGCAGTGAATTTCTAAATTAGTGAAATCCAGGATTCACCTGGATGATGCAGCAAACATGGAGCTGAAAGCTGGTGAAATTTATTTTATCATCTACCCAGCGCGTCCTCACAGATGCAGTTATGTGTCTCTGGTCTGCATCACGCCATCGCTCAGTGCTCGCCTCAGGACCCCCTGAATGCTTCCTGTGAGGAACAGCTGCCTCCCCGAGAACACACTCAGGTGGTTTCTGGTCCTGAGAGCAGTCACTCCAGCTCACACACGTGCACACACACACACACACACACACACACACACACACACGTTTGCAGCTATTTTTAGTATTTTTGGTTCTTTCTCCAGATTCTGCAGCTCTGCAGTTTTTTTTGTTTACTTTTCACTTCTTGCCCTCCGTCGTCTCTCTGATTCTGTTTACGTGAACAACAATCAATCCGTGCAGTCTGTAAATGAGCTCTGAATTTCATGGTTTTAGACTCTTTAATGCACATGAAGACATTAGAGAACAAATTTGAGAGCTCTTCAAAAAAGACATTTGTCCTCTCTGCCTCAAACACTGTTTTTCCATTTAACATTTCCCCAGTCTGATTATCTGCAGCCATCTGTGATCTTCACCCTGCATGTGATCGCTGTCAGTGGTATTTGTTATGGTCAAGTCTAAAATGATCAGATTTCTGGGGTTTAAAATCTTCTCAGACCTTTTTGGGACGGACCGTCTGTGAAATATTTGGAGTAGCTTCCCCAAATGTGGCTCAGAGGCCCAGGGCAGCACCTTCACCCTTTCTCGTTTCTGGACTGAGATGGAAGGGCCCTCACCACGACCTTCAGACACTGGATTAAGGATGGTGCGTGCTTCCTTACAGCTGTTGATGAAGCTTATCTTCATGCTTTTAATTCCTTCAGTAGATACAATTGCAAATTTAACAAGTGGCGAGTGTTAAAATTAGACTGCATGTCAAGAACATGATCAACATGTTTCAGTGTTTGCACGGATGTTGAGCCGTCATTTACGGGGCTGGTAGACATTTGTGCAAGAACACAATAAGAATGCGTCATCGGGATGGTTGGATGAAATGCTGCGTGGCCTTCAGTCAGGCTGAGTTTGACAGCTATGGTGGAAACAGAAACAGGACGTCTTGTTGGGGAATGCTCTGCAGATGAGACTGTGTGATTGGTGTTTTTTGGACTGAATCAAGTGTGTGACTGCTCTGACCTCCACAGAACGATTTACGTGTGGTCACGTTAGCTCTGCAGTCCAGAGGACAGTCACAGAGCTTCTGGCCACACGGCGGCTGTCAGGATGATTTTAAGCAGGTGTCAGCCTGTCCCAGAAAATGAAAGGGCTTCATCGCTGCAGACAGACAGCCAGAGAGGAGGAGGAGACACCTCACATCATCTGCTCGACTTTGCTCAGAAAAACAGCAGAAGCCAAGAACAAAGGAGGGATGAAGTCTGAATAAAACTCAGAGAGAGCAGTCTCAGACACTCGGGCCGACGGGCGGATCGTTCATCGTGTTTCTCAAATTAATGTGGAGGGAAAAACGTCGTCGTCTGCTACAATCAGGGACAGTCGGCTTCTTCATCACATTTGATTACAGTTCAGCTGATAACGTGGTTAAAGCTGCAAACCAAACACCAAAACCAGAGTCAGGAAGCAGCTCAAAGGACTCTCCATCCCAGGAAGTCTTCTTTCACCAACCGTCAGTCTCCGGGGCCAAAGAGCTTTGTCCTTTGGTCTTATTCAGTCAGAAACCAAAAGGCCTCATCTCTGTTTCCTCATTCTAGTGATTACATATTGCTAGAAAAAAGGTTTAATTTACATTTTCATTTAACAGCCCCAAAGGGATCCATTATTTCAGTCCTTATGGTTATACCTATGTCTCAAGAGTGCCCCGTGTTTGTGCTGTTGGAGCCTTTTGGAGCCATATTATTATCTGAACAATAATATGGCTGCTGTGCAGTTAATTGGACTGAAACCATCCAAGAAGTCTGACTTTCAGTTTTGGTGAGTGAGATTCTAGGACTTGATTGGATGTTACTAATTAGCAGGTGTCTGTGTGATGCTTCCATACAGTCTGTGGATGCAGACCGATAACCAACCACAGCGCTGCCCACTCGTTGACTTTTGGAAACAAACACCCCCATGGCAGCGGCGATTTCGAGATTTCAGAATGACTCCAGAAACTAATGGGAGCTGATCTTTTATGTACAGAGTGCAGTCTGTACCCATGTGGTGTGATGCAGAGAAACTAAAGCTCTGACTTGTAGGGGTGCTTTTGCTTTCTCTTCTGCGTCTGATGGTTTCAAATCGTTTTCCCTCAGCTCAGCGAGTCTGATAGAAGCAAAGAGACGGAGCCCTTTGTGAGTGACGTCCCTAACAGGTCTCTGAGGAACACCGCAGCTTGACAGGCCAGTAATATGCAACCACTCTGGCATCGTCCAACAAGTCTCCAGTTTTGCTGAGTGAAATTCCTGGCTTTTATTTGGAGCTCTAATTAGTGGGTTACCATCTGATGCTGTGTATTCGCAGGTCATCCTGTGCTTGAACCCCCCCCCCCTCCTCCCACAGAGACATTAAAGGAGGCTTTATTTTCACAGGAAGGGCTGCTTTACTTTTAAATCAGTTCTCTGGGATAATTAAAACTGTAGACAATCTAAACCTCTTAGCTGAAAAAGACTCCTGCTCTCTTCATCAGCCTTTTACATGTTTGGTGCTGAAAAATGAAAAATTCCTTTCTCTTCCAGGCAGCTCAGGCAAACTTTAGTCTCAAAATCTACTCATGATCTGATTAAAACGAGTACTTAGGTATAAACCACAGAGCAGGATTGTGTACGAGTTCTACAATGCCAGTCCCAAAAACAGGACGTCTAACATACAAATAAAAACAGAATGCAATGATTTGTAAATCTCATAATCCCACATTTTAGTCATAATAGAACACAGAAAGCATATCAAGTGGTTATATTGAGGAAATGAACCATTTTAATAAAAATATGAGCTCATTTTAATTTCATGGCAGCAACACGTCTCTAAAGTTGTTACAGGTCTGTGTATCCCGCTGTGCAGCATTCCCTCTGCTTTAACAACACTCCGTAAATGTTTGGAAACTGAGGAGAGCAGCAGCCCAACTTTGGGAGAGGAATGTTGTCCCGTTCTGTCTGATTGAGGATTCTAGCTGCTCAGCAGTCCTGGGGCTGCTTGGTCCTGCTTTTGGCTTCCTGATCCTCCAGATGTTCTCAGCTAGTTAAAGGTCTGAACTGCAGGCAGGCCAGTTCAGCACCCGGACTCTTCTACGATGAAGCCATGCTGCTGGGATAGATGCACGATGCGGTTTAGCAGCAACCTGTTGAAAGGGCTTTTGGTGGTGCTCTCACTATGGCATCGTATCACTTTGTATCACAGAGTGGTGTTTTTGTATAGCTCAACTAATCATAAATCTCTAGTTAATGACTTATTTCATAGTGTAGCCGACAGTATGGCTTCTTCTCCTGTCCCTCCTTTCCTGCTCTGTGTGTGTCAGATGTTCAGCTACTCCTCGGTCACTGTTAGCTCTCCCTCAGCCGGGAAATCAGGCCGGCTGGGTGACTGCGAAGAGGAGGTGTAGTCCTAAACAGAAGCCCCGGTACACCACCAACCCGTTCACGTCTGTTTTTTCCCACTCGGCGACACACCCAAACAAACTCAGGTTATTGCAGACTGTTTTGAGAAACATGAAGCTAGCGACACCAGCAGCCATAGTCAAATGTCTTCCAGGGACCAGAGCAAATGACATTCAAGGAAATTTGAAGGAAATTTAAATTAATGCTTCAATCTTTAATATGATCAATTTATTTTTAATAATTGGCTATGTACCATAGGCCTTCAAGGTAGCAGTAGTTAAACAATTACTTTAAAAAGCCATCACTGACCCAGCTGTCTTAGCTAATTATAGGCCAATCTCCAACCTTCCTTTTCTCTCAAAAATCCTCGAAAGAGTAGTTGTAAAGCAGTTAACTGATTATCTGCAGAGGAACGGTTTATTTGAAGAGTTTCAGTCAGGTTTCAGAATTCATCACAGTACAGAAACAGCACTAGTGAACAAATGATTTTGCACAGGATTCTGTGCTGGGAGCAATTCTGTTTACACTATACATGCTTCCCTTATGCCTCACTTAGGGAGTATTTTTAGAAGACATTGCATACATTTTCATTGTTATGCAGATGATGCCCAGCTTTATCTATCCATGAAGCCAGATGGCGCACACTCTTTTCACTCTGTTTATACCCCACTCTGCATTTAATCATTAGTTATTATTAATCTCTGGTTCTCTTCCACAGCATGTCTTTTGTCCTGTCTCTCTCCCTCACCCTCCAACTGGTCACAGCAGATGGCTGCCCCTCCCTGAGCCTGGTTCTGCCGGAGGTTTCTTCCTGATAAAAGGGAGTTTTTGCTTCCCACTGTTGCCAAGTTTTTGCTCATAGGGGGTTTGATTGTTGGGTTTTCTCTGTATTATTGTAGGGTCTTTACCTTACAATATAAAGCACCTTGAGGCGACTATTTCTTGTGATTTGGTGCTATACAAATCAAATAGAATTGAACTGAACTGAATAAAAAATTGAAATATGAAGGCCTTCTCTGAAGAAGACACCACCTGGATGGAAAGCACATGTTGCTTTAAAACCTGCATATACCTTTCAGTACTGATGGAGCCTTTCCAGATGTTCCAGCTGCCAGTTCCAATGATCGACCCTCTTTAATCCATGTTTGGATTCGTCTGACATCAGAAGAGTTTCCACTATGCCACAGTCCATTTTAAATGAGCTTTGGCTCAGAGAAGACGGCACTGTTTCTGGATCATGTTCCCATATGGCTTCTTCTTGCATCTGTGGATGGCACGCTGAGCTATGCTCAGTGATTTCTGGAAGTGTTCCTGAGCCCATGCAGTGATTTCCAGGACAGAATCAGACCTGTTTTTACTGCAGTGCCGCCTGAGGGCCTGACGATCACGGGCATGCGACACTGTTTTGCGCACAGAGATTTCTCCAGATTCTCTGAATCTTTCAGTGGTATTATGTACTATAGATGATGAGATATTCATAATGAGGAACATTATTCTGAAATTGTTCCACAAACATTTGATATGTTTTCATCTGTTCTATTGTGAATAAAATATGAGCTAATGAGATTTGCACACCATTCTGCTTTTAATTTACTTTTACACAGCATCCCAACTTTTTTGGAGTTGTACAAATCAGAGCTGAAAGCTGCACATGTGTGAAATCACTCTAAAGTTTCCAAGCTTTTAGCACTTCCGGAAACAGTGTTTAAGCTCATATTCATTATATTAAATCAGACAGAGATTTAGGTTAATCACCATAACCTTTCCTCATAATTACAGGGCCTGATCTCATTGCATGATTACCACATAATGAGGGCAATAAATCCAGCAAGCTATGAAAAATAAAGCTGTGGCTCTAATTTCTATCACATATTTCCGCTCATCATTTTTTAAGGTGCAGCTGCAGGTTGTTAGCACTCATTATATGAAAAACAGTTTATTCTTTTCACATCACTAAAGGATCTTTCAAGGACCTAAAACTGCAGCTGCACATCTTTGAAAAGTTTAAGCCGGTTACATTTGATGAGGAATTTTTTGACTGAATGCCGCAGATGGGCAAACATATGAATATCCCGTTACACATCTTTGAAGAGTGAATAAGTGCCAAATTTCATGGCTCGACTCCTTGTGATTTTGGAGTCTATAGACTGGAATATGTGATTACTGAGATTTATGTAGGAGTTGGCTCACTCATCTCGTGTGTTTAACCGCAGTTTGAAGAGTCTGAGTCAGCTTTTTGTGGAGAATAAACTCAGATGTTTTTAAAAAGATCTCCTGGATGCTGATTTTATACCTGGAAGGCTTGCTTGGCGAGTTCGTCCTCGTGGTCCCCGCGGCGCCATGGCTGCCGGTGTTGGGATTTCAGGGTTTCGGCGTACATGTCGAGGTAGAAGAAGACGTACTGTTCGTGAGGAAGAGGCATCCGCCTGAACTCCACCATCAACTTCCTGAAGAAGTCAGGAGAACAGCAGATGAAGATCACTGGTGGAAGGAGAGAGAGAGAGAGGATGCGTCAGTGATGAAGATTTCTTCAGAAAGCCTTTTCAACATCTAAAAACAGAATAAAAATCAGTCCACGGGTCAGAGTAACTGAAAGGAAACCTATAAGGAAGACTGCCAGGCTCTGTGTAAATGTGCAGACTTGTAGGTCATATTCAGACTGCAAATTTAAAAAACAATTTGTTTCTGTAAGAACATCTGCAGGGTTCTCACCTGTTCACTCGGTCTGATCGCAACATGCCTCCTTTGATTTTTCAGAAACAGTCTTTATTTCCCCAGTTTCCCCACTGGGGACTAATAATGGCATTCATTCATTATTTTTGATGTTAATTGATTTTACTTTGTGTATTTTTGTCACATCAGCACACACCTTCCTTTATCTTCCTGAATCAAACTGAAACTCGTTCCTGCTGCAGATGTGAGCCTCAGCGTGAAGCTTTCAGCTCTGCAGAGAAAAATGCAGTTTGATTGGACAGTAAGAGCAGAGTTATCAGCTGTGTAACTTGTAACTTGTAAAACACGCCTGCCTCAGTGAGTTTGGAACTGCCTGAAGTCTCTGCAGCAACAATCAGAGCCGGTCAAATCCCCTAAATACTGTGGAAAGGAGCTTCAGTGTTTCCTTTATTACCTCCTTTAGCAGAGGAGACACTGGAGCATCCTTCATGAACGGAGAGGAGAAAATGCCGCCATCACACTCTAAAATCACTGCCGAGTTTCCATCTACTACCAGAACATAACATGTTTGAAAGAGTTTATTAAAGCTGCAGCTGAACTCTGAATGTGCCTTCATTAGAATCTGCTTGTTTGTGACGCTGAGATAGAAAAAAAGGATTTCAGAGGTCGTTTCCACCTCGTTTCATTTGATTTAGAGCCTGCAGCAGGAACTCTGTCAGCCACAGTTCACTGCTAAAAATCACCACACAGTGATCAGAGAATCTCACCAATCAAACAGAAGCACATAATGTAATGTAAAAAACCAAACCAAACATACGTAATGCAACTTTCCTCCAGCCTCACCACTGTTCTACCACGAGATCACCTTGGAGACTCTGTACGGTGTCTCAACAAGTGTGTACTCATCAATATATTCACCATATTAGCTGACAATGATGAGGGATTTAATGATTATCTGGATGCCTTTCTTTAGTAAAAATAGTAATGCCCGCCTCTGTGATGCTCCAGCCTCTTTACACTAAAATCCGTCTGTAAAGAAAGAGGAAGCAGACAGACTGACGGCCTAATTACAGCCGCGAGTCTAAGCAGCAGGAGGATGGTGGTCACCAACCGGCTTAAATTTTGTGTGGAAAGAGTCATCTGCAGGTTTGTGATGTGATCTGAAGGCTGAGAAGAGACAACAATAATCAATAAGATGGTGCTGACGGCACCTGCTGTGACTCACGCAGCTGGAGGGGGAGTTAGCCACCACCTCCATGGCCACCGATTACACTGACTCATCTGTCAGAGGGACGACAGCCGGTTCATCACACATGAGTGTGTGTGTGTGTGTGTGTGTGTGTGTGTGTGTGTGCTCTAAGTGAGAGCATCAGCTGTTCCTCTCTGTAGCCACAGAGAGAAATCCATTAACTGTCAGAGTGAAGGAGCTGCAGCAGCTGATCGTCTCCATCAGGACACCATCAGCAACAATGCTGATTATATTGATACTGGTTCCACTCAGGAGCTCAGCTCACCTGCATGAACTACAAGAGTTATTGAGATGATTTTGAAAACAAAACAAAGAGACCTCATCTCTGATAACCAACCTCCAGTCCTGCTGTGTGGAACTCTGTTTGATTTACAGTGTTCAGTAAAATGATCAAAGACACACAGTCCCATTACACACCGCATACAGCTCCTACTGCATGCTTCGTATATTCAGGTAAACTCATTTTTGCTCCAAACTTCCAAATTTGTTCCTTCTGGTGTGCCTGAAAATCCTGTTCAGACAGTTTTACTTTAAGGAGGACCTGCTCCTTTCCATCTTCATATTTTTATTCCCGGACTCCCTGAGAGCAGCTTTGCATGATGCACAGGTCAGAATAATCCTTCTTTATCTCTCACTGCAGTTCATCCTCTGAGGCAAGCTATCTTAGCTCCTCCTGCTTTAAGGCCCTCCTCCCTAAAAACCCCTTATTTCTAACTGGTCAGATTCCTGAAGCCTGCTGAGGGGCAGCACGCTCAGTGCTTGTGAGTTTTACTGTGCTGATTTTATCTGCAGCCATTCATAGCTTAAAACAGCAGTCAGGTGAGCTCATGTAATGTGAGTACCTGACACACCCTCATCTTATGTTACAGTTTCAGATGGGAACCAGGAAAAAGGGAATGGGTCCTGTTTAAGTATATGTGGTAGCTGAAGCACAGCACTGGATGCAGAAGTGCATTATGGAAGCACAGACACAGTTTAAAGACTAATTTCATCAGACAAAAGCTATTAAAACACCTTTCTACTTCAAATGAGTCCCTCAAAGTGAGCGTGAGGAAGATGTCAGATGCTCTGCAGCTACTTGTGGTCTTAATGAGTTAGACAGGCAGTCGCTTCCTGTCATTGTTTTTCTTGGTCATGTGAATGTCCATCACATTGCACTGGAGCATGTGCAAGTTCCATAGACAGTATCAAAGAAGGATGTAGCAACTGTGACATCACCTATTGTTTTCTTAAGTCATGTTTTGAAGACATGAGTATTTTGCCATGCGTCCCTCCACGACCATCATGGAGTTTTGAAACCGGATATGACGAGGGAGGGGCGGGTCTGAGTCCACCTTTCTGAAAAAGAACAAATCGAGTGACTGAGCTCAGAAGGATGTCTTCCTGTGGATTTCTATGAGACTGGAAGTCTTTTTAGACCACAGCTATCCCCATCTGCATTTAATCATTAGTTATTATTAATCTTTGGCATTCTTCCACAGTGTATCTTTTGTCCTGTTTCTCTCCCCTCAGCCCACCTGGCTGGCAGATGACTGCCTCTCCCTGAGCCTGGTTCTGTCAGAGGTTTCTTTCTGTTAAAAGGGAGTTTTTCCTTTCCACTGTTGCCAAGTGCTTGTTCAAAGGGGGTTGTTATGTCAAATTGTTGGGTTTTCTGTGTAATTATTGTCTGGTCTTTACCTTACAATATAAAGTGTCTTGAGGTGACTGTTGTGATTTGGCGCTATATAAATCAAATAGAATTGAACTGTAGTAGAAATTATGGGTGTCAGAGCACAGCAGTGCTGCTGTCATGCTGTCCTGTCTATCTCCTGCATGAAGCCTCATCAGCTCAGTTTCTGTGGAGTCTGTGTCATTTTGAGCTGCTCGTTGGGTGACGTTACCGATCGTCAGAGTCCATTTGATAAAAGCTGCTGGGACTGTGTGAGGGCCCGAGGACTGAGCCTCAGGCTGAGCTCGGGGTTTATCCAGAGGAGAGCGGCATCATTACACACTGAACTCTCCGTGCAACAGCTGACCTGCACCATGTGCAGAACAGTATTTATCCCCGAGCATACCTGAGTTAATGAAGGTACGGTTACTGTGAGACTAACAGTCACATTAACAGCTTTTTATTATTAAATAGCTAAATCTAAGAAGTGTTTTCCACTGTCAGTTCTCTCCTCTCCCTTTCTTGGCTTTTCCTGGAGTGTGGATGTCGGAGCCACGGGAAGTCTCCAGAGGCGTGATGACATTCCTCGACCCTCCTCTATTGTTTCAGGCTTTAATAACCTCAGAGCAGGAAGTGACCAATGAAACCACAGAAACCACGCAGGGCTAAAAGCTTCCTGCTGGCTGATACCGAGCTCAGACATCCTTTGGTTTCAGAGTCTGTGAAACCAAATGCCTCCATGTTAAACCCTGTGTGTGTGTGTGTGTGTGTGTGTGTGTTGTCCTCTACCTGCAATAAAAATACTTATCTAAAAATATCCTTATACTTCCAGCTCTGAGTTCTTTGTATATCCAGAGGTTTTCTGCCATGTTTATGCACCACACACACACGATGGGTTAAAGGTCTGTCCTGCTGAGCAGTGACAGAGTGGTGTATAAACAGAGTGAGGTGAATGAAGAAGAAACACTGCATCATGGGAACCCCCCACAGTAAAGATTTACTGTGTGAATGACGAGCATTCACAGGGAAATCAGCTGGAAATGAGCAGAATCGCTTTTTTTAAAAAAAGCAGAACAAATATTCTGTTCATTAATGCCAGAGGAGGATTTTTTTAAAGTTGCAGATGGACCAGATGGCACTAATTTAAATGACTTTGTTCGGTCTTTAGAATTTTAAAAATGCCTCTGCAAAAAATCCAAAATATCCAGTACTAGAAAATATCATACATCCGTACTTCTCCATCTGTCTATCTCTAATTATGTGAGAAACAAAAACTCCACCCTTCCTCCTGCCAGTAAGTCACAGCCAGGTGCTAATAATCAAATGCACTCATTAACTAAGGTTGCAGGTCTGGAGCTTTCAGGTGTGTTAACACAGTGCTGAGGAGGAACAACATCGGGAATGATCTTAGAGTAGTAATTAGTGCTGTCCAAAAAAAGAAGCACTCTAGGAGCACAAACCTCCACAAGGCAGTGCCCTCTCTGCAGTACTTCCTCTAAGGCAGGGATCCTCACATCCAGGCCTCGAGGGCCGGTGTCCTGCAGCTTTTAGATGTGTACCTGATCCAACACACCTGAATCAAATGGCTGAATTACCCCCTCAGTGTGCAGTCAAGTTCTCCAGAGTCCTGCTAATGACCTCTATATTTGACTGAGGTGTGTTGAAGAGACACATCTAAAAGCTGCAGGACACCGGCCCTCGAGGCCTGGAGGTGAGGATCCCATCTCTAAGGGAACAGGATTTTGTAGATATTCATTTAGTTTTCTTTGCTCTTTTAAACAGACTTTAAGGAGTTTGTAGTGCAGTAAAAATCAGCTCATGACAAACATTTACTCTGATTACACCACCATTATGTGGGAGCAGGTGATGGATGATAGGCACTGATCTGTGAATAACTAGAGCTTATTATGTCAAATTACACTACAGTATATTTCTAACTAATCGGGCAGCTCATTCTCTTTCTCCTGACATTTTTTAAATAATTTAACACACTATGGGGTCAACTTCAAAGAAAGGCAGATGTGAAATGTAAAAGTGGGGTCAGAGGTCAAATATAGGATGATATGTGGATGATATTTAGAATCCCCATGTACCAATATCATTTCCCAAATGCTGTCAATATAACAAAGGCAGCAGAATTTTAAACAGAGTTTTAAAGATAAATGAAATTTCATGAAAGTTTGACCTTATTTCACCTTGAACAAAAGGTCAGAGGTCCAAAGTAACATGCTATTTAGTATTAAATTTATATGGTACTTCCTATATGTTGACAATACACACCACACTTGCTAGAATCATAGTTTCTAAGTTTATAAGGGGTTTTGTCAATTTTGGACCAATAAATCCTGAAGTTGATCCCACTGCACCCCAGGCTGAGTAGATACTAATGGAAACGCGGCAAATATGAAGTCCATAATTTTACAGTGTGAAAGATTATTTACAAGTGAAAAACCCTCAAGACATTCACGGTCTTCTCAGGAGTGGATGTTCCAGCAAATTCAAGGTCAGACTGTGCAAAAACCCAAGAGCTCCATCTCAGGCCTCAGTTAGCATATTAAAGGTTAAAGTTCATGACAGCACAATTAGAAACAGACTGAACAAGTTTGGCTGTTTGGAAGGGCTGTAGGAGGAAGCCTCTTCCCTCTTTAAAAACATGACACCAAAGCTTAGGTTTGCAAAGCTGCATCTGAAAAAAACACAAGACTCCTGGAACAATGTCCTTTGGACAGACGAGACCACAGTGGAGATGTTTGTCCATAATGCACAGCAACACATTTGGAGGAAATCACACTCAGCACATCAGCACAAACACTTCAGATCAACTGTCAGCACGACTGATGATTTGGGCTCCTTGCAGTCACTGAATGGACCATGAACTCATCTATAAACTAAAGTATTCTAGAGTTAATTGTGAAGCCATCTGTCCCACAACTAAAGCTTGGACCAAACTGGATCATCAACAGGACAATGATCCCAAGCACTGCAGTAAATCTCCAACAGAAGGGCTGAAAAAGAAAAGAATCACATGCTGCAACGGCAACATCTACCAACGGCTCTATCTATCAGCATGGACAACAGATGGTGTCCTGGGGGATCTCCTCCCAGATCTGGACCAGGACATCACTGAAGCTCCTGGGCAGTCTGAGATGCAACCTGGCAGCATCAGATGGACTGAAACATAATGTCCCAGAGGTGTTCTATTGAATTTAGTTCAGGCGAGTGTGGGGGCCATTCAGTTGTCTCAATTCCTCCATCCTCCAGGCAATGCCTGCATAGTCTCACCTAATGAGGCCGAGCATTGTTGTTCACCAGGAGAAACCCAGGACCCACTGCACCAGCATAGGGTCTGACAATGGGGCCAAGGATTTCATCCCAGTACCAAATGGCAGTCAGGGTAGGGCTGCTCGATTTAAGGAGAAAAAAAATCATAATCACAATTTTGCTCAATATTGAAATCACAAGTGAAATCATGATTATCAAATAGCCTCGTGAGGATAAAGAGCTAGTCCAGCGTTCCACAACCAGGACGGAAAACGCATTGCTCCGTATCGAAGGTTCAACCAACAGCCGAACTCTCCTTTCCAGCACCCTGGCACAGACCCTTCCCAGGTAGGCTGAGTGGTGTGATCCCCTTTCTTAAAGATCATTATTGTCAATATTTTTGTTTATTATTTTTGGATGATATCCTGTGCATTCAACACACCTTCCTGCAAATGTATCTTGTGTCTCGTTATGAATATTCAGTCCTCTGGCTCCTGCCTCATTTCATAACTGTTTGTACCACACTGCACTTACCCCACATAAATAACATCTGAAAATCCCACAGTCCTAAAGAGAGAAACCCTCTGTGACCTCTGATCCCTGCCACTTCCTGCATCACACAGATGTGCTGATATGAAAGCGGCCCAGCTTCAGCCCTTAATAATGCAAACTTTAAGCCTTAATCCAATTTAAACAGTTGAGTTATAGTAAACATCCTCCCCCATGCAGCTGTTTTGAAGGGGCAAATAGACCAAAGCAGTTTCTGTATCAGGCTGTAAACATGTTTATTTCTGCTGGAAAGTTTTAACATGGCAGTCTATGGGGACTGGTTCATCAAACTTTGTGTGTTTCTCAGTGATGAAGATGAGATTTTACAAAGACATCCAACATGACAATGGGATGCCTATGAGAGCCAAACCTGTGATTTTACCTGAGTAAATCTGTAATATCTTCATAGCTGCAGAGTTTCTCTTGTTCCTCAGCCACAGTTTGCAGTGATTAACTGCTGGAGAGTCTGAGAAGATGCTGGTTAATGTTTTTATGTGTCTTGGTGCTAGTCTCCATTCATGCCTGAAACAGCTAATTGGATTCAGTCACTGTTGTCAGTGAAACTCTGACGTTCCTTCATGCCGCGTCCCCCTTTCTTCATCAGCGTCACTCTCCCACACTTTAATTAGACACTCGTATGAAAGCTCTTCTTTATTAAGTATTCTTCTTGTGTCTTTCTTCGCTCGCAGTCATCAGAGCGAGAAGCTGGCTTGCTGAGCTGGAACACACGGCCGTCAGCGCCACATCAATGTGGAGATCACACTGCAGCTCTTCATTAAAGCAGAGGAGAGCAGGGTGTCACTCTGATATATGTTAGCAAGAACACCTTCACACCTGCTGTCAAACCCAGTCAGCAGCTTCTCTAATGGGGAGAATCTCAGAGGAACCATTGAAACCCACAATTTTTAGGCTGGAAGTTGATAAACCATACAGATCTATCAATTTTCTACAGAAGCAACACATCAAAGCTCTTTAAGTAAAACAGACCGATCGATCTATAATATTTCAGATCAGTCGGTGTCTTGATCAGGAGAAACCATTTTCCATCTTTCTTCCAGGGTTTCACCTTTCTGCTCATCACTTTAGGGGCTGTCCTCCTAAATCACACCAACCCTTCCTGCCTGGCAGCTCCATCTTCAACATCCTCTGTTCAGTATATCCACTCTCCCTCCTCTGCACATGTTCAAACCATCTCAACCTCGCCTTTCTAACTCTGAGCTGTCCCTCTGATGGAATCATTACTAATCCACTCCATCCTGCTCACACCCAATGAAGATCTGAACATCTTCAGCTCTGCCCCGTTTTTTTGTTTTTTGTCAGAGCCACCGTCTCTAAACCATCCATCATAGCAGGCCTCACAACCATCATGTAAACCTTCCCTTTCACTCTTCCTTCCAGGTACTTACAGGTGTACTTTAAGTATTTTTTGGCAACTTTTTAATTTACTCACTTTCTTTACACAAATATCTGTACTTTCTACTTTGTGTATTTTCCAAACAAGATAAAGGTCAAGTTCATTTATATGGCACATTTAAAACAACAAAGTTGATCAAAGTGCTGCACATTAAAGTATAAAGCCCCAAGAACTACACTTAAATCATTAAAAGACAATAAATAAGATAAAATATATATTTTTTAAATAAAACATAAAAAGCAATCGTCTAAAAGGATGTTACACTGAAACCAAATGCCATCGAGAAGAGATGTGTTTTTAGTAAAGATTTAAATGTGTGTATCGTCTGAGCTGTGTGGATATGGAGAGGTGGATTATTCCATAGTTTCGGTGCTGCTGCTGTAAAAGCTGGATCACCTCTGCTTTAATCTAGTTTTAGGCTTCTGGTTAGATGACCTCAAAGATCTTTGAAGCAGCTCAGACACATACAAAGGAGCCAGTCCGTTTAAAGCTTTAAAAGTAAGCAATAAAATCTTGAAATGCATTCTAAAATGGGCAGGGAGCCAATTAATGGATAAAAGGACTGGTGTGGTGCTGGTGTGTAGTGTTCATGCTTTTTTACACCAATTAAAAGATGAGCTGCTGCATTCTGGACTACCTGCAGGTGGCGCACAGATGATTGCTCTATGCCATAGTACAGGGAATTACAGTAGTCCAGGCGGGAAGTGATAAAAGCATGAATAACTTCTTCCAAGTCCTTTTGCGGAAGATAAGGTTTTACCTTAGCAATGACTCTAAATTGATAAAAACTGATTTTAGTAACAGGCTCATTACTTCAGGTTTAACACATTTGAGAGAAGTTTTTCTTTCCCATCACTGTGCACCTTCACGTTTTTTGGTGCACTTCAGTTACAGCACTTTCACAAAGACTCCTACTGTAATAAAATTTATTCCTCACTGCTGTGTAATCCATTAAAGTAAATGTTACTAAGAAATGATCAGACAGGAGGGGGCTTTCAGGGAATACTGTTAGGTCTTCAGTTTCTATGCCATATGTCAGGACAAGATCCAGAGTATGATTAAAGTGGTGGGTGGGCTCCTTTACATTTTGACAGAAGCCAATTGAATCTAATAATAGATTAAATGCAGTGTTGAGGCTGTCATTTTCAGCATCTACATGGATGTTAAAATCACCCACTATAATGATTTTATCTGAACTGAGCACTAAATCAGATAAAAAGTCTGAGAAATCAGACAGAAACTCTGAGTAAGGACCAGGTGGACGATAGATAATAACAAATAAAACAGGTTTTTGAATTTCCCAATTAGAGTGGACAAGACCAAGAGTCAGGCTTTCAAAAGAATTAAAACTCTGTCTGGGTCTTTGATTAATTACTAAGCTGGAATTGAAGATTGCTGCTACTCCTCCTCCTCGACCTGTGCTCCGAGCATTCTGACAGTTAGTGTGACTCGGGGGTGTTGATTCATTTAAACTAACATATTCATCCTGCTGTAACCAGGTTTCTGTAAGGCACAATAAATCAATATGTTGATCAATTATTAAATCATTTACTAACAGGGACTTGGAAGAGAGAGACCTAATGTTTAATAATCCACATTTAACTGTTTTACTCTCAGTACTTCAACTTTTACCAGAGTACTTTTTAACACAAGTATCTGTATTTCTACCTAAGTAGATAATGTCTGTACTTTTGCCACCTCTGGTCACGATTTTGTGTATTCATCATGCTGGTCTCATGGCAGACAAGAGGCTGCATCAGGAAGGGTGTGTGGTGTAAAAACTACCTAAGTACCCAAAAGATCAAACATCCAGGGTACCCGTGCTGGTTCCTGCTCCTCTTCATCACAGACATTAAAGAGCTGCAGTTCATTCAGAATGTGACTCTTGTAGGGAGTGTAGAACTGATCTGATTGCAGTTTTTAATCAAAGATTAAATGTGTTTTTCAGCCCTGAAAGTTTCATGCTGGACTTCTGACACTGAGGACCCAGCTTCTGTTCTGAACATATTCACGAACATATGCACGGCTTCATTAAATCCACTGAAGTTACTGAACAGTGAAATCAGCTGATTGTGAGGGGGGTCAGTGAATTCGCACAGTTGCAGAGTCATCCTTCGGGTCAGTTTCTGATCTCTGAGAGAGGAGATGCCAGTGCGTGAAGAGGGATGCATTTTTATCTGCCCACCCAGACGCAGCAGCTGGAGCCGGCCTGTGCAGTATTAAAATAATGACAGCGTTCAGATTTTTGCATGTCTGATAGAAAGGATCAGGTTAACGTGACCTCTGTTCTCTCCCAGCCGTGCACTGCTCGTCTCCTCATCCTGCTGATGCATCCGGCCGTTGGTATCCTGACCCTCAGCTCGAAGATGACGCTGCCATTTTAAATCATATCTGTGGCCTTTGCGATGGTTTGAATCTGCTGTGGTCAGCCCGGAGAGCTGTAAGCAGGATGACTGTCAGCTTATAAACTCCCAGAGATCCCTGCACATGACCCTGATGCAGCCAAACCGATGATTTCTTCCTTTCTCATCACAGTTTGTTAAAATAATCAGCAGCTTTAGTTAATTTTAAATAAACAGCACTTGATTTCATGATCATTTCATTCATTGGCATGAGCTCCATCTTTATTATCAGCCTGGGTCACTCTGTTCATTTAGTGCTCAGCTGCAGACAGCAGGTCGATCGACAGCCCACCGGGTTTTATCATCAGAAGCGGCTCGACGGCCGCGTCCGAGCGTGAACCTGCAACCCAAGAGCTGCAAACCACAGGAACAGATGAGGCTGCTCATCAGATATATTCTAAGAAACAGCAGATGGAATAAGGCTCGGACTGTGGCATCTTTTTAAGTTTTTGGATTTGTCATGTTGGTTTTTATTTCATTTGATTTGACACAGTGCTCTGCCTGTTTGTTACAGGCTGTGTCACTCGCTTTTTTTTGGTTCTGTAATAGAAATGTGCATGGTCCTGGGTCTTTTGCTTTGGTCTTTGACGCTCTGTTTTTACCCCGGCTCCAGGGGGGGCGGGGGCAGGGTATTGACCCCCTAGATTACCAGATTACATTTTTGCCATAATTGGGTCAAAGTCAAGATACAAAAAGAAATTCCAGAAAACTGAATGAAACCTCAACTGAACAAAGACACATCATCCTCATGTGGTGCAGTAAGAAGCATTGCACTATTGTCCATAGACATGGAACATTTGATGAGGAAATTATCCTTCTTGTTACAAATTAAAAAAGGAAACAGAACCAAGACGGAGAACAAAATCATGAAGAGAAATAAGCTAGAATACAACCAAAACTAAGAACAAACTAAGCAGAGAAACACAAAGATGAAGACTGTAAATCATTAACAAACTAAGGAACAAACTGAAGAAATGTTAACAGCAAGTCCATGAACAACAGTGAGATGCTTCTTACTGCAACACATGAGGATGATGCATCTTTGTTCAGCTGTGATCTGGCCAAAAATATGTGTTAAATGGTGTTTCCCATGTTAAACGCCATTTAATGCCTACAAATCCAGAGTCTGATGGGGTTTGGTTTGGCACTAGTTCATGACCCTCCACAACTGTGTACTGAATATCAGATGAATGCGACAGGTTTAAAGGAGATGTGTTTTTTTTTTTAAATCTGACCAGATCAATATCCTAGAAGTTTAACTAACCTGATGCTGAACTCTGAATTTATAAAATTAGAAACATCCTTTCTCAGATTGACGCTGAAAAGTTAATCCATGCATTTATTACTTCTAGGCTGGACTACTGTAATTCATTATTATCAGGCTGTCCTAAAAACTCCCTGAAAAGCCTTCAGCTGATCCAAAATGCTGCAGCTAGAGTACTGACAGGGACTAGAAAGAGAGAGCAGATTTCTCCCATATTGGCTTCTCTTCATTGGCTCCCTGTTAAATCCAGAATAGAATTTAAAATCCTTCTCCTAACATACAAGGTCTTGAATAATCAGGCCCCATCTTATCTCAAAGACCTCATAGTACCGTATCACCCCAATAGAGCACTTCGTTCTCAGACTGCTGGCTTACTTGTGGTTCCTAGGATACTTAAAAGTAGAATGGGAGGCAGAGCCTTCAGCTTTCAGGCCCCTCTTCTGTGGAACCAGCTCCCAGCTTGGATTCGGGAGACAGACACCCTCTCTATTTTCAAAATTAGGCTTAAAACTTTCCTTTATGATCAAGCTTATAGTTAGGGCTGGATCAGACAACCCTGAACCACCCCTTAGTTATGCTGCTATAGGCCTAGGCTGCTGAGGGGGGTCCCATAATGCACTGTTTCTTCTCATTCACCTTTATTTACTTGTTTATACTTCACTCTGTACTTAATCATTATTATTAATCTCTGGCTCTCTTCCACAGCATGTCTTTTGTCCTGTCTCTCTCCACTCAGCCCCAACCGGTCGCAGCAGATGACTGCCCCTCCCTGAGCCTGGTTCTGCTGGAGGTTTCTTCCTGTTAAAAGGGAGTTTTTCCTTCCCACCGTCGCCAAGTGCTTGCTCATAGGGGGTCGTTTTGACTGTTGGGTTTTCTCTGTGTTATTGTAGGGTCTTTACCCACAATACAAAGCGCCTTGAGGCGACTGTTTGTTGTGATTTGGCGCTATATAAATAAAATTGAATTGAATTGAATAAAAAGTGTTCCTTTAACTTTTTTGAGCAGTGTAGTTTAAATTCACAGTTGTTGTCCCTTTATTCCTTTGCACCTTCTTCCTTCATAGCTCCGAGCATGTATTGGGATGTACTGTGTCAGTACAGTCGCTCCAATCCCTAAACTTAAAAAAGGTAAAAAATAAAAAAAAAAGATCCAAATAAACCAGCTCATGCATATGGCTCCCTACTCATGACCCTGAAGCTGAGCAGCTAACCCTCTGCTCTCAGTCTGCTGCAGATTTCACCAAATATAGATACACTCAGGAAAGTTCATTAAAGGTGGCCGCTGGAGACTCTGCATTATTAGCATTGAACATTTTCTTTATTTGGTCTTGTTTTGAAACATTAATTCAGCAGCCTGAACTCTTCAGTGACTTTGAGAAAGCTTTTGGGTGATAGAGCTCACTTTCTGTAAGTCAGGTGTTTCTCACAGAGCTGCTGCGAAGGTCCACAGGGAGGAGCTGCAGGTCCAGACAGGCAGATGTGGAGGTCTTCACGCTGGTCAGACGTGGCAGCAGAGCAACACACTGGACATTCAGGCCATTTGGCTCCTCGCCCATGCTGAATCTTCTCATCGGGGCAGTAACTGGCTCGCACAGTAGCGTTAACTGTTCGGTCCTCAGGGACCCTCCTTCTGAGGGTCCACAGCTCTGCACCCCCAGCTCAGACTCTGCCCTCATTCCGTGGGATCAGGCCACAGTTTCATCACAGAGTGCACAGTGATGGAGTGAAGATCAGTGTGCTGTTTATCGGTCCCATATGAGTATCACCTGTTGCACCTTTCCAGCCACTTTCCTAAGTCATTTCCTCATGTCTATATCCTCATCCACATGCTTTCTAGTTTTTCTGCTCTATTTATGTGTCCTTTCAGGTTCATAGTTCAGTCTTTTTGGACTGATTTCTGGGCCTCATCCAGTTAACACTGACAGCCTTTCCATGTCTGACCTTAGCCTTTGATTTTTTTGGTCAGTATTTTGGAAAACCTGCCACAGATATACTTTCTCTCAGCATCTTCTGTCTCTTCATGTAATCCCAAACTGTTCTCACCAGCCATCAACCTCCAGGGCTTAAAAACTGTTGACGCTCCAAACCTGCAGTTCCCACAGCGAATCAGTCCCCACAGACTCCCATGTTAAAAATTTCCAGCACGAAATAAACATGTTTGCAGCCTGATACAAAAACTGCTTTGGTCTCTGTGGCTAATTTCCCATTCATAACACCTGTACTCACCTGTTTAAACTGGATTAAGGCTTAAAGTTTGCATTAATAGACTACTTCTTTTATTTACAGTCTGTAGAGTTCATACAGGAAGTCAGGTCAGGATTTTTCCAGAGTTTCTCACATGCGGTTGAGGTGGGGGGTGGAGCCTGGATAGAGACAGCTGCGTCAGGAGTTACCTGCTCTGTGCTCAGCTGTGTGCACCTGGACATCAAGCAGATGTTGAACCAGGGAGCTGCAGGTTAAAGTTTAATGCCTGAGCAAACTGACATTCATGTTCTGGCATTCAGGTGATGTCTGCAGTGTGTCTATAAAAGGCTGTTTCTGCTTTCTGTGGTTTCCGTTGAACGTGTGCTGCACAAGTAGAGCCACGGGGTACGTTTGGCCAGGCTAATGAGCACAAACTACTGAGTGATGAACAGACGAGGCTCAGAGCTCGTATCTGCGAGCAGATGTTTGCTTTGGATGTGACTGAGGGAAGACGCCGGTTCTGCTGTTTGAGGTTGCTGATAACGGTTTCTGGGAAGGCTCTCCAGCATTACAGCAATGTAGGATCACAGTGGGGGGCATCAGGGGTGAAACAGCCCAATGGGCTCACTCACTGCATCTCAGAGTTTCCTTTATCCTTGTATAAGATGAAGATGATGAAGGCATACGCTGTAATACCTGCAGCTGACAAATCAGCTGACATAAAAATAATATTAATAAAAGTTGCAAATCTCTTTTCCAAATTATTTTTTCTGTAAATTTTTCCTCCTCAAATTCAGGTTTTGTTGCCTTTGATGTGTTAATTAATAGTTAAAACAGTTAATTAAGAGAACAAATCCAGGCAAGGAGGATGGAGGGACTGGACTGACTCCTACACTGACTCATTTTGTTTGTTCACTGGGAAGGATTTAGACACCGTACCGATACTCGTGCAGCAGAAATCACCTTCCCATTAAAAACACATTCGATTCAAAGTCCTGCTGACTTTCAGCTTTAAATACGTCACACTGCACCTCACTGCAGATACGATTGACTGATCACTGATTTCAGTTCTGATTGTCAGCAGCTTACAGCGTAAGTGATGCTCAGCCTCTGTAATCTGTTTCCAGCTCATCAACATGAGATCATCCAAACTGAAACCACTAAACTTTTGGGTTTGTGCCCTCCTCTTCCCGGCCCCTCGCCACTGAGATTGTGGCGGATTAATCTTTAACTACTGCCAGATGGACAGGAAGCAGGAAAGAGGGCTGAAGCACGGCCTTGTGGGTACATTTGTTCAAGATGAGCTGCCTGCTTCATTGCCACAGCGACAGAACACATGCAGGAAGAGGTAACAGAGAGGATGATGTCAGCTGCACTTAGTTTCCCAAACACAGACCTCAAAGTTCACGCCAAACAGCAGCTTCAGGAGCTGGAAATGCATCTCAGAGAGTCCAGAAGCTCCAGAAAATGACTCAGTCGGCTTTTTCATCAAGAAAATTTCAGTTTCCTGGGAACACAATTCAACGTAAAGGTGTGAAAACACTTTCAAGCTGTGTCCACAATGCAAGGAAGCAGCTTTCTGAGACCTCAGACAAGCAACAACTCCGGTCCAGGTTCAGCTCACTAAAACGGATCAGAGCAACTTTATCTAAATACTTAAAACATGCAGGCAGGAGGAGATGATTGTGACGGCCCTCTGTTTTGGCCAGGGCCTGCTGTTGTCTGTTTGTCTGTGTTTTCGTGCAGGTTCCTGGTGGGCAGAGTTGATCAGTGCAACTGAGAGTACCTGGCCAGTTTCCCTGGAGCATTTAAGAGCTGGCCATCTGAGCTCTGGAGAGGGATTTTACCTCCATTCACCCAGCACCATGGTCTTTTGTTTGTTTGGGTTTGTCTTGGTTTGTTAGGTTTTACACTGCAACACTGTGCACACTGCCTCCATTCATCAAACAACTGACACACTAAAAGTACTGATCGTCACACCTCATGGAACATTATTGTTTTTAACTTATTGCTTGTGGACAAATAAACCGGTAATACTGAGTTTAATTGATTTTATTTGGACTTAATTGGTGTCTCTCCTATTATTGTCATGGCCCTTGAGCCGGACTGTGACAAATTTAAGGGCTCGTCCGGGATTTGAACCCGGGACCTCTCACGTGTTAAGCAATGGAATTGCTGAGCCATCATCAAGTTGAGCATCACCTTGCCTTTTAGTCCCAAAAAAAACTTTTGCAAGGTGAACGCAGTTACTAAGCCAGATTCTTCCCACTGCCACGTATGGAAGATTGTATTAACCAGGTAGGCCATGCCAAGTATGTTAGTAAATTTGATTTATTGAAGAGGTATTGGCAGGTCCCATTGTCTGCACGTGCAAAGGAAATCTCTGCATTCATCACACCAAATAGCTGGTATTCATACAAAGTCATGCCTTTTGGACTGCGTAATTGATGGATGATTTGCGTGGCAGAGACTGAAGTGTCAGCAAACACTCACACTGCTCGATGAGCGGTGTAGAAACTTGAAACATTCACCTTCTAAATAAAAGCTGCACTTGTTGAAATATGTTGGTTGCAGTAGTCACAGCTTTCACTATGAAGGTGAAAGGACTCCATTTCTGGTTTGGGCTGCACTTCAGCTCAAAGAGGAAATAGCAAGTGTTTGCAGACAAGTCAGCGTGCTCCATACAAACAATAAGCGACTGCTGCAATCTGCTACCGAACAAGGCAATCACAAGCAGGTTTTTGGTGCAGCACTCTCTTTGGGATCAATTTCACTCAGCGACAGCCAACAACCTTACAAACCACATTTGACCATGCAATGAACGACAAATGCCGGCGGTAAATGGATGCTGATGTTCATTTGGCTCAAATCTCACCAAAACATTCCCACAGCAATAAACTCTGCAGCATGAAACTGACGCGCAGCCTCACATCTTCATCAGTCTGCTTTTAGTTGAAGCAGTCAGATAATGCTGGACTCGGACGGGCGTTCTGATCTGATCTGGTACAAGTCTAGGGTAGACAGCTGCGATAGGCTCCACCTTCTCGCTGTGACCCTAAATTAGATAAGAGACAGATGGCCATGGTTTTGCTGAACCAACAGGTGTGTAAACTGTTGATTAAACTGTGTGAGAACAGATCATCTCCTCAGTTTATCAGCTCAGTCAGCACCTGAAACAAACATCTGGAACAGCTGCAGCTATGTGCTAAGCTTCATTTATCTCAAAGAAACACAACCAGCAACACAATCAGATTGCGCTCCCTCCAAACTACGATCGACTCCACCGCAGCTCTCTGATCTGCCAACTGGCACCAGAACAGTAAAGCTGCCAAAGAGGACAGGGAGTCAGAAAGTTCAAGATAAAAGACTCTGTACAGTTTAGACGCTCCGCTACTTAAACTCTCCCGATGTGATTTGAGGCTGTGTTGGACATTTAACATTGCAGACACATAGCCAGTCTATTCCCGGGTGGCACATAACTCTTCAGCTATGCAAAGATCAGCGCGAGGCTCTACCAGAGCAGCTGTGAATCATTCACAGTTCATAATAGTCCTTCTTTATCTTATACTGGGCCTTCTGTCTGAAATAAGCCATTTCAGGCAACCTCATTCTGATTGGCTGCTCCTCACAAACTTCAGGTGGGTGGGGCTTCAATCTCTTCTCTATGACATTATCAGAGGCAGGAGCAGAGAAAAAAAAAAAGAGTGAAAGTGAAATTGATTCCAATAAAACTTATTGGAAAATTTGGTCACGTTTAATATGAACATACACACTGGAGCAGGAGCCATGTGACAGGAAGTGAGAAGAACACAATTCCCATTCTTACCTGTAAAAAGCTGTGCTGGTTTCTACTGGTAGCTGCTTGTTGCCAAAGTACTGTGCCCCTCCCAGCTTTAACTTTCTTGGCTTCATGTCCTTAACTGTTTCATCTTTTCATGCGTCTGAGCTCCCACAGAGTGATGTTTTAATATGAAAGCCTCTTCTTTATCTCCATCATCACTCTGCGGGCTCTTTGAGAGGTAATCAAGGCCTGTTATCATTCTCCTTTTGTTTGGAGAGGACAATACACACACACTGCGATGGTCTGATACACTCGTAATTACAGCCATCGGATCATGAGTCCAGAGGCTTTTTGTTCCTCTTCTTTGTCCCGGTCCATCAGTGAGGAGCCTCGTTCTTCAGGATCAGCACAGATTGGGAACACGTACCTGAACCGACCTCAGAAAATGTAACCAAACACAGCAGCTGCTGCACAACAACAGCACTACCAAACATCAGACCTTTATTCTCAGTGAAACTCAGCACAAAGCTGCACGTACCGCATTGCGCAGAGTTTGACGGAGCTGATGTCTATCTGGCCTACACTGGGCCCTGGTCTCAGGTACACATATAGGCACAGTCCTTTTCAGGCTTTACAAGCACAGAAACTCTGCACAGCCTCAGACTGCACATGACCTTACTCAGCGGGATCCACGGTGGTTGTAATGAGTCACAGCTGCCGTGAAGTTGTGCCTGAAATAAATCACCTTATGTGGAGTTGTTCGCAGGCCTCCGAGTCCTTCTATGGTCTGTGTTCAGATGAAACAGACCATAGATGTGAAACATTACACATGAAGAGATCAAAAGCAGGTGGTAAAAACAGCGAGTGCCGCTGATGTGAGCGCGAACATCTGCCGACATCGATCCCGCTCCAAAGACTCACGGATGGAAGTTTCCATCCCGGGCGTCCAGCCATGAAAAGCAGCAAAGGTCAGGCTGCATGTCTGAGCATTCAGCTGCTGTCATGTGATAAAGTAACGCTTCCTGTTGGTGTTAGAATACCAACAGTGCGCCTCCATCATTTCCTGTTACTGTGCCACGGACATGTATGATGTATGGTTTAATAATACGAGCGTGAACACGGAGTCACCTCCGGGCCTGAGTCATCAGCTCGGAAAATATGTTGGAATTCATGTTTTTCACATCATGTGCAGAAGTCGTCATCAGGGGCCTGACGTGGATGGCTAGACAAAAATCAGAGGTGTCACAGGTTACAATATAAAGCTGGAAGCAGAGCTCCATCCCCTGGAGGACACACACAGCATCTCTGTTAGTTTTAACACAAAGCTCTTTTCCCTCCACTGAAAACTGAGCCTGCAGTGATTCTGCCGTGGAAACGTAGAAGCCTGATTGCACACCAGAGCTGAATATCCAGCTTTGAGTCTTCTAATCAGAATCAGAACAATGTAATCCATTTGTAAGATTTAACTTTTTACTACTGTGTGTTTGTGTCTGAGGGCCTGGGCATCAGAGGGCCGCTGGCATTAAACTTGCTGCAGCAATTGTGTTCTTTGTCGTGTTTTCATGCAGGGTTGAAGCGAGCTGACAGGGAGCAGTGATGGATGGATTTCCACTGCTCTGAGACCAGCACGTCACACAATAGGAAGGTGTAAATGGTGGCCGAACAGTGAAACCTGCTGTGGAGATGGCTGTGAGGGAATATCCCAGGAGCTTCTGAAATACTCAGACCAGGTGTTCAAAGTCACTTTCTTCCCCATTCTGATGCTTGGGTGAACTTTAGCAGGTTGTCTCCTCCTTGTCTAAATGCCTAAATGCACTGAGCTGCTGCCGCATGACTGGCTGATTAGATATTTGCATTAACATGCAGTTGAACACGTGTACCTAATAAGGTGGCAGCTGGATGTAGTTGCTAAGATGGGAGCCGCAGCTTTTTGAGACAAAGCTTGATCAGACAGGTAACTGAGGCTTTTATTTCTGTCTCATCTTGGTTATCACCCAGCACCGTCCTCATCTGAACACGCCCCTTCCTGTCGGTGACATTTTACACATGCACGCTTCAGCACACTGGATCTGCCTGCACTGGGATTTATTACCATTATAAGTCATCACTGATGCATGCTGAGGTTAAGTGACTGCCCTTGCTGTACAGCCTCACTGGGTTTTATTCATTTATAGCAGCACGCTGTTTTTTTAACCGCAGCTGTTTAAAAGCTGTTTTATGCTGAGCACCGCCTACCTGCCTCATTTTATTCTGCAGTTACATTTTTAATGTCCTCCTTTTTCACCTTCCAGCTGTTCCAGCTTTACCTACTTCATCAGATTTAACACAGCTGTAATCATTATTGAGGTTCTCTTAGTTTAAATCTTTTGCTTTTACTGAGCTCGGCTGTATACGAGGCATCAGAGACGCAAAATAAAGGTTCGCTGAATCTGTTCTCTCATACCTTTGCAGTGTTTGGACAGCAATAATAAAAGAATCATAAACTTCAGCTCCTTCATGCTGATAATGAATGTGGGTCATAAACCAGCTGCACTGGTGACCTGTGAGGTTCACTGGGCTTTTCATTCATTTCATTTCATTTTCATTTATTTCATTTATATAGTGCTTAACACAAACCAACAAGGTGACCAAAGCACTTTACAATTAAATAGACAATAACATTACATTAGAAAAACACAAAACTAAATAGCTCCACTACATGGTATTAAAAGCCTGTTTAAACAAATAAGTCTTAAGTTTAGATTTAAAAAATTTTTGATCAGAAATAAGTCGGAAATCTAAAGGAAGGCTGTTCCAGAGTCGGGGTGCGGCCACTGAAAAGGCCCGATCACCCCAATGCTTTAACCTGGGTCTCGGGACATCTAGTAAAAGACGATTAGAAGACCTCAAAGATCTCTCGTAAACAGAAAAACTTAAAAGATCTGATAAGTATGGTGGGGCTAGTCCATTCAGCACTTTAAAAACAAACAAGATTTTAAAATGAATTCTATAATGAACAGGAAGCCAATGGAGATTGAACAAAATAGGCGTAATATGTTCACGTCTAGGGGTGTTAGTTAAGAGACGAGCAGCAGCATTTGGGACAAGCTGAAGTCGTTTCAAAGAAGACTGACGAACACCAACATAAAGGCTGTTGCAATAGTCAAGTCTGGAACTAATGAGAGCGTGAATTACCCTCTCTAAATCAGTACGGTCTACAAAAGATTTGACTTTAGCCAGTAGAAGCAAATAATAAAAACTAGTTTGGATTACAGAATTAATCTGTTTGTCAAAATTTAATTCCTGGTCAAATAATACCCCAAGATTTCTAACTGTAGAGTTTAACTTAAAGGGCAAAACACTGATGTCTATGGCACCAGCATCTCCAAACAAAATACACTCAGTTTTTTGATGATTTAAAAACAAAAAGTTATCACATAGCCATTTTTTAACATCAGTTATACAATCAATAAAAGATAAAATTGGATTAGCCATATGTGGTTTAAGAGCCAGGTAAATTTGTATATCATCTGCATAACAGTGAAAGGATACTTTATGCGCTGATATAACTTTCCCCACTGGAAGCATATATATGGAAAATAAAAGAGGGCCAAGGATAGAACCCTGAGGAACTCCACATAAAAGAGGTGCATACGAAGAAGAAACATTATTAATCATAACAGAAAACATTCTGGCTTTTAAGTAAGAAGTGAACCACTTCAAGGCGGAACCAGGAACACCGACAAAGTGCTCCAATCAAGACAGAAGAATGGAATAATACACTGTATCAAAGGCTGCTGTAAGATCCAGCAGAACTAAAATAACAGGGCATCTATTATCAACAGACATAGCAATATCATTATGAATCTTCAACAAGGCAGTCTCAGTACTCTGACCTGTGTACAGCTTCCTCGGGAGGAACACTCCTGTCTGTATACCTACAGTGTGTGTCTGTGTGTATTTGTTGATGCTGAATGAGGATTTCTGCCATTAACCTCAGTGAACATTTACAATGGGAAGCAGAGCCTTCAGCTTTCAGGGCCCCTCTTCTGTGGAGCCAGCTCCCAGTTTGGCTTCAGGAGACAGACACCCTCTCTGTTTTTAAGATTAGGCTTAAAACTTTCCTCTTAAATCAAGTCTGATTACACACATGAGTCACAACCACATCTGAGGGACCCCCCTACTGGGGGTTAAATATCTGGTTGGTTTGAGAACAGAAGAAGCCTTTTAGATAAGAGATGAATCATCTTCAATAAACTTAAAGAAGTCCAGTCGCCGTATTTCAAGCTCCAGAGACTACTATGACCTGGACAAATTGGTGCTATATAAATAAACCTGACCTGAACATTTGCAGTTTGAAGTTTTCTTGGTTCTAACTAACTAAACTGAGTTGAGCATGAAAGAGAATTTGTACCTTATTCCAGTTAATCAGATCATTTTGAGCTGGATAAACAGATACTTTTCACTGATTTAATGTCACAATTCTACATTGGATATGTGATAAAAATCAAAGATTGTAAGCCAGGGATGAGACCGCTGAGGACCAGAGACACCGGGGTGACTGTGAAGGTCTGGTTCTTTGTGTATTGAGTGGTAGTCAGAGTTCTGGGCTCCTTGTTCTCTTCACAGGGGTCTTGTGAATCACAATAAGTCTGGACCCTCAGCCAGGACCAGTCTGCCCTGAATGGCCTTGGCAGGGGTGAGTTGTCTCTGACAGTGCCTGTGATCATACAGTCATGCCACCCAATTTGTGGCCCTGAAGGCTCTGGATGTTGTGGGGCTGTCGTGGAGGACACAACTCTGGGTTAGCAGACTGGGGTGGTGGTTCCCCTTTGGAAGAAGTGGATGTGCTCCAACATCAGGGGTTTCACACTCCCCAGCCTCCCCAGGATGCTCCATGCTGGAACACTGGACCAGCTCTTTATCCACTCAAGGATATTTGAGTGTGCATGGGAGTTTGCCCAACCATTCTGCATGTGCTTAGTGGGCTTGTGTCCTCTGGGGTGTCCTGCGGAGGTGCTCCAAGAGTATAAGGTTATAGACCATTCAGTCTGTACAGCATGTGAGAGCTTGGTTTGCAGTGCTGGCAGTAAGTCACACTCATTCTAGGTGGGTGGTGGACTCTGCCAGGGCTGCCCTCTGTCACCAAATCTGTTCATAATTTTTATAAAGAGAAGCAGGAAAAATGAGCTTCCTGCAGAGGGCGTCTGCACCCAGCCTTAAGACCTGTCCACATATAAAATTATCCACTCATTTGTCTCTTTGCAGCTCACGGCTGGTTGTTCATGGATGTTCCAGGCTTCGGTTGGGTGGGTGACCCTCTGATCCATCATGTCAGTCAACAGTATCCTTCACTTCCATTGACAGCAGCTTCAAACTGCACACCTGAAAGTTCAGAGAGTTTAACAAGCCCATGCCACACTAATGACTTCAGGTGTCATGACCACAACCAAATTTTATCAACATTCAATCAGCATACATCATTGCTGATCTCTTCCTATGTGGAGGCCCCTTTAGAGAGAGGGTGAGGTGCTCGGTCAGAGCTCAGCAGACCCAGGACACACCAGAGAGCTGAGGCCTCTCAGCTGGTACAGGAACACTTTGGTGGCCCACAGTGGGTGGATGGATGGGTGGGTGATTGAATGAAATATTAAAAGTTGGAACAAGTGAATGTATTTAAAGTTTGTCAGTTTGCATGTGGCTTTAGCTGAATTGTTTGTATTTATTAGAAATCCCGCCCACAGCTTAAAGTGAAACAGCAGGTAAACAGGCTCAGGACCACATGTGTGAGCAGGAGAGACGCTCTTTACTGAGGTTCCTGACATGCCGATTAAATAAAACTGAATTAGTCTTTTAGCACATATAAGAAGCCTACAGGCTGCATGCCTTCACTGCTTCACTGTTTTGTATGATCTCCATTAAGGAATAAAAACACTTGACTCTGAGCTCAAGTATCTTGGATTTTTATGACTCCTGGGGAGGTAAAAATCTCCAGAGCAAGCAGAGACACACATCCGGGCATGATATCAGCCAGGAGTCATTAGGACTAGTGTGTTAGCAAACAGTGACACAATCATATCACTGAGTCAGTGCTGTAAAAATCTCAAAATAAGAGCATTAGTTACGGTTTATTTTGGCAGCTCAACTGGTCTCCGGTGAGACTTTAAAAACTCGTTCCACTCTCTGCTCCTAATTAGCTCTGTTATCTGTGTGGAGCTAACTAACCTGCAGCTTGGCTTCAGCTGATGAGCTTAAGCAGCAGAGCCCAGAGAGGGCCGTGCTGTGAAAGATTAACCACTTTCAACATGAGCATGCTGCAATCTGATTTGTTTCTCCAGCTGAGAGGTGAAGAGTACCGCGGCTGTACACGTCCGTCTTTCCGTGGAAGCAATCAGCCACTGAACAGTCAGGATGCCTCTCCTGCCCTCTTGTCTAATCACTTTGGCGGTTATTGACCTAGAGAAATAATGGGCGCTGATGGCTCTCAATCAGCTGGAGGGCTGTTCAGTCCCAGGAAGCCTCTCTGCAAACTCTCCTCTGTCCACCTGAGTCAGACATGAAGAAACAAAATCACCTTCACTGAAGAGCGGGCGCTGACACCTCCACTCGGCAAAGTTTGGATTCATGTCTCCAGCTTTAGAGAGGCACGGTGGTTAGCACTGTTGCCTCACAGCAAGAAGGTCCAGGGTTCGAATCCACCATCTGGCTGTGGCCTTTCTGTGTGGACTTTGCATGTTCTCCCAGTGTCTGTGTGGGTTCTCGGTGGCTTCTTCCCACAGCCCAAACACATGCAGTCAGTGGGGTTAGTTTAATTGGTCTCTCTAAATTGCCCATAGGTGCGAATGGTTGGCTGTCTCTGTGTTACCCCTGTGACAGGCTGGTGACCTGTACAGGGTGTACTCTGCCACTCTCCCTATGGCAGCTGGGAAAGGCTCCAGCCCCCCCGAGACCCTGACAAGGATAAGTGGAAGAGGATGGATGGATGAATATTAATTATATTATAATGGACTCCAATTTTGGTTATGATTAAAGGTAAAGCTGGTTGGAGGGCTGCACCTGGGGGTGGGGGGGCTGCTGAGCCTCAGAGCTGGGGAGGGTTAACCTTTCTGTGTGTTTTGGACATGTGGCTTCGCATTAATGAGACACAATCACAGCTGAATCTGCTGCAGCGGACAGAAAAGGTCAGTGCTGTTAGCTGCTGTTACCTGAAGCGACACAGCACTGCCCAAACCTTTCATTTGTGATTCAGTCTTTAAAATAATCCTTTATCTGATCCTGGGCCTAAGCATGAGTCAGTGCTGTATTCAGACCAACATATTTACGCTGAGACTCCCGTTTGACTCATTCTCTGCTGAATGTCACAGTGTTTGATTAAGTAGGCAAAAGGCAGACACAAGGTAAAATTAGCTTCAGTGTGTTTGGCAGGAAATACCTACAGATCTGATAGGCCGCTTATAGCTTCCATATAAGGGGGCAGGTTGCTGACCTCTGTTAACGAATGTGCTGTCAGGAGGTTTGGTGGCTCTGTGGGAACCGGAGAGGGAAACTCGTTGCAGGGTGATTGAGAGCCGGCGTGTTTGTTTGAGCTCTCGACGGGTTTACACGCTGATACACCTCCGCAGATAGCAGAAGCTCAATTTATGACTCCATCGCTAAACTCCAGCAGAGGCACAGGAGAGCTGAGCAAAGAGCTGCCAAACGCTGGCGACAAAGACTTTCGCACGCACAAGAGCCTCCACGTTTCAGGTCCTCTGCTTTCATTTGTCCTGGTTTAATATCAGCTCAGTGAACAAAGGAGTTTCACTCCCACAAACTCAGCTTTCATTTAATTACATGTCCAACATGTCCTGAACCATGTGGGGTCTCAGCCTTTTTTCCTGTTACTGCTCCGCCTGCTCTCTTTGTTTAAGGCTTCATTAAAAACTCAGTTAAACCGGTTCGTGCTGGAAACAAAGATATAAAAGATCCATGAGAAACACTTTCTTTATCCCCTGAGTGAATTATCCCTAAAAACACTGAATATTCAGGGCCTAAAGTCAGCAGGGGAGGGGGGCTGAGCATAAAACCCAGCTGAAGCCCTGAATGTCAGCAGGAAAACTGTGGCATTCCCATTCCAGTTTGAGGCCCCAAGTGGAGGAGTTCAAGTATCTCTGGGTCTTTTTTTCTGACTGAAGTGAGGGAGATGGACGCCCAGCACTGAGCGTGCCAGTGAAGCTGTGGCTCAGGAGGTAGATAGGGTCTTCTACCAATTGGACGGTCAGTGGTTCGATCCCTGAACCCTTAGTTACACCCAGTGCATCCATCGGTCTGAGTGTGTGCAAGGTGCTTAGGTGGTGAATGAGTAGAAAAGCCCCTGACATCAGTATCAGACCATTTAACATTTAGTATATCAGCAGATCTACGTTTCCACCCTCACCTATGACCACGAGCTCTGGGTAGTGGCCAAAAGAACGAGATCACGAGTACAAACTTCCTCCAAAGGGAGGCTGAGCTCGCTCACAGAGAGGGAGAGGAGCTCGGCCAACCAGGAGGTGCTCGGAGTAGACTCCTCCACATCGAAAGGAGAAGGCTGAGGTGGCTCTAGCATCTGATTAGGATGCATCCTGGACACCTCCTAGGTGAGGTGCCGTCAGACATGAGGAGGCCCTGGGGAACAGCCAGGACACGCTGCAGAGATTATCTCTCTCAGCTGGTTAGAAATGCCTCATTGGCCCCTCTGAAGAGCTGGAGGAGTCTGGGTAATGGAGGTCTCAGCATCTCTGCTTAGACTGCTCCAACTGAGACCTGGGTTAGTTCTAGTAGTGGATTTTCTAAGTAGAAAAGTCCCAGTGCTGAAGAAAAAGACCCAGATTGTGGGTCTATAGATACAAGATGTAGCAGTTTTTCAAAATAAAAGTCATCTGCTTCGTTCCTGGTTTCAGGTGCTACAACCAGCCGAACGCTGCAGGTTACACGTCCGGGTGAGAAAAACAGCACAATGTGAAGGTTCCTGAAAGTCAGTCCTCACTATTCAGCTGTTTCTGTCTGATATTTGTAGAAAGGCAAAAACACAACTTTCAAAGCCATAAAGAACGTGGACACTTGTTCTTCTGCAACTCTCTAAACAGCATATGTGCTATGCAGTAAGCTTACTGATGTCAAATTACTTCTTGATATTGTAAAATATAAATCTACTGTTATGATTCAGCATCATAATGAGGACTTTTACTCCAAGTGCTTTAAGTGTATTTTTACTTCAGTTAAGTGTCTGAATTCTTCGATCAGGCCTTTGTAAAACACTCAGTGTAAACTCGCACTGAGGGCACGGGGCCAAACATGAGGCTCAAAAACTTTTCTCCACACTAGATTCGCTCCTGATCAGTTATTCTCGTTGATCCTCTGCAGATTTAAAAAAGATCTGTGAAAGCCTCAGACTCAAAGCCCCCAGTCCCTCTGACAGAACCTGCTCGAAGGACGACCATCTTAGCAGCTCTACAGCATCGTAGACTTAGGAAGAGACCTGAACCCACATGTCAGACACTTTCATCCAATCAGATGGATGCCGAGAGGCTCTGTAGGAAGAACGAGCTAAAGAGCAGACCAGGTGTGCAGAGATGTGACCAAGAAGAGCAGAAAGATGCTCCTGTTAAGGACTTTTTATAAAGAGAGGTTTTGTCCTCACAGGTTACAGAGAGCAGACTGATAACAGATGTCTGAATGGTTTTCAGGGCACCGCATCGCTTTCTGATGCAGGCTGTTCTGCCGTGTCCTCAGAGCAGAGCCGTTCACAGACGTATCGATTCGACTCAGGTTTCTGCCTCCTGCTGCAGAGGATGATGAGGATGATGATGATGCCCTGAGGCACGGATCTGGAGCTGATGGCTGCAGTAAAAAGGCACTCTGGCTGGCGAATGGACAGATCAGAGAGAGCAGGCCAGCATCTGTGCAGCTGAATCAACTTGAAAACACTCGTAGCGCTGAGCGCTTTTTTCTGTCTGTGTGTGTGTTAATGTGTGTGGTCACTGTGGCAGCAGAATAATTATGTGCAATGATAAAAAGCTTGAACGTTTGTAATTGGACTGAAAGATAAGAGCACGTGAGCAATCTGGGCTGTAAGAGAGCCTCTTATCTCCCAAAAATCTGCTTTTCTGACACCGAGCCAGCTTTTGTTCATTTATTACTCTCACAGAGACGTCTCACACTCGGCTACAGCAGGTCAACAAGGTCTCCAAACCAACACCCCCTCCTCACTTAACAGAATGATGCAACAGAAAATTTTTTATATTTTTTGGAAATAAACATTTTTCTGCTGTGAGGAAAACGGAGGACCGAGAATCTTACACTTAAATCAAAGAGCACATTTGAAGTGTGCAGCCAAAAGCTGATAACCAGCTGGACCCCCAAATGAAACTCAACCAGCGCCACATCCTCACAGCAGCCGGTCAAATATTAATATTAATCCGCTGCTCTGCGTTTGTGGGCGAGGACTGCTTCACAGGAAGTGAATGCTTCATCTGCCGCTCTCATACCTTCTCAGTCATGTTCACAAAGGGCTACTACTCCAGGTTTACAGGGACAACAAAGCACAGTTAGACATTACATTAGAGAGTTCAACTCATTTTACTCTTCAGTCTCTCTGTGTATGCCCTGTGATAGACTGCCACCTGCCCAGGTGTCCATTACTTTTCAACCAATGACAGCTGGGATAGGCTCCATCCCCCATAGCAAGCCTTTTCAGTTTAAAGCCTTGTTTCTGTGTCGGCCTGACGCGTCTCAGAGGATGACCATGTTCGTGCTGCGGACACAAAACCACCTTCCAGAAAAAGCTGGATAAATTGTGTCTGTGCACACAGACAGACAAACCGCGCCTCACACAGAAGAGTCAATAAATGCAGAAACAATCAGCTAAAAAATCAACAAATGCAACACATCCTCAACAAACGTGTCTGGAGACAGCTCCAGCTTCTCCAGCATGACCTTCACCTTTCGTTAGTGTTTCACATCCCAGTAACGACAGCAAGGACTCTAAGTTTGCCTTATTTATGAGCGAGAACCCAAACTCAGGGTGTGACAGAGGAGGCTGCGGCATTAACCAAAGTTCAGCTGGATGGTTGAAACAAAGAGAGAGGTGAGGTGATGGACAGACTATAAAACACGAGACTGTAAAGACATAAAATAATAAGGCACAGGTAAAACAGAAGAGGGCGGGGCCAACAATAAGAAAAAAGAGGAAAAAAGGCAGGAAGTAAAACAAACCAAAACATGCAGTGAGCAACTCGACGACGGGGGGGGGAATCTCCTCATTTAGTCCACTCACATTTTTCAGATTGGCCACCTCCTCCTGAGGGGCACCTGTTGCTCTTGTTGGTGCAGACCTACTGAAACATGGTTTCTGGCTCTTGATTGGAACGAGAGCGAACAGCAGCATCATTCACAGTAACAACAACCAATAATAAAAAACGAATCTCATTGGCTGCTTTCTGGACTCATCCAAACAAGCCCTCAGCTTCTCTTATTTGAATGCTGCAGTGCCATAAAAATCCTATGAGTGACCATACTAAATTACTGTTTTAATACGTACTTTGATTTATTTCAATGACCTCTGTAACTGACCCATTCATTTATTTATCTTTATTCTTTTGGCGGCGTTATTTGATGTTGTTTGCAGTGGAGAGACAGGAAGACGAGATGAGGGAATACACGCATTGAATGGCGACTCGGTCAGGACTCGAACCGGCGCTGTCTGCACAACTGTACAGCATCCGCTCATCCACTGAGCCACCCTTTCACCCACTGTCTGAACAGTGAACCTCACAGGAGGGAAAACAGACACAGAAAGGAAGTCATGAAATAAAAACAGACTACCAAAATAAGACATGAGGTAAAGACAAAGAAGTAAAAACCACGAACATGGCAGGCCATAAAGAGAAGATCTTAATTTCACTCGATGGGTTTCTGTAGAATGACCGCAGGTTTTCTATAATAGATGGACTTAGTCACAGCAACCAAACACACTAGGTTCTGAACTCAGTTCAAGTCTCAATTTTTCTTCTGCTGCCATGTTGCTTTTTCTTTCCCACAGTGACCGTAAGCGACCAAAGAGCGCTAACTTATCAGATAATGCTAGTTAGCCTGGTTATCAGTCTGCATCCATAGACTGTGTTAGCATCACACAGTTACACCTAGCAGACAGCCACCTGTGTCACCATCCACCTGTCAGTCAAAGAGGGCACGCCCCTAATAACGCAAACTTTAACCATTAATCCAATTTGAACAGGTGAGTTATAGAAACATCCTCCCCTCTACAAAAGGTGAAATTAGCTACTGAGACCAAACCAATTTCAGGCTGTAAAAATTTTAACATGGGAGTCTATGGGGACTGACTGACTGCCGATGCCTCTGCTGGACGCCAGATGAACTGCAGGTTTGGAACTTCCTGTTTCAGCCCTGGAGGCTGATGAGCTGCAACGTGTAAAGTGAGTATACAGAGCTGCACTCTGAGCTTATTATTACTTATTATTACAGAGCTCATTATTTGAAACATTTAACAGGACACCACTGAAACGTTACAAATCAGATCAGCTACAATGAACTCTGTGGACCCGTGAAAGCATCTCACTCATAAGCTGCAGAGGAAAAGCCAGTTAAAGATGTTCTGAGATAGCTAAAAGCACGGGAAGCATGAAGCAAGCGCTCAGCTAACCCGGCGACTCACCTCGTCCGCTATCCTTAATGGTGGAGATGATCTGGGAGTAGCTGAAAGCTGGCTTGTCCTCCTCAAATGCAGTTTCTACAGTGATGTTGATCAGCTCCGTGTACAAACCCTCTATGGTGAAGTAACATGGCCGGTCGTCCACCTTGTTGTCGCTGAATACAAGCATGACGTGTTCCCGCCACCCAAAGTGCTCACAGATCCGCAACGCAAACCTCCCGAGGTTCTTGTGGGTGGGGCCCGTGTTGGTGAGGGATGGGTACGTTCCATCAGAAAACGCTACAGCTGGAGCTCCTGCAGTAACCATGGGGACGCCCCAGTGGGTGGTGAAGCGGCCAACAGGGGAGGAGCTGTAGGAGCAGCCGGGCCCAATGAAAGCCCATGGGTTATGGGCAAGTTTAAGGTCCACCGCCATGAGCGGGGCGACAGACTCCGAGCAGATCCCGTCCTTGTTTTCACTGTTCTTGAAGAAGTACATGAGATGGCAGTTGGGGAGCAGAGTGGGGTCTGCATTGATGTTTCTGATAGCCCGGATCACGGCGGGGCCGATGCGAGGCCAAGCCCATGGGTATTTAGTGTTGTTCTGCGGTAAAATGACACCCAGCGTGATGTTCTGGTGATGTGTCAAGTTGTGAACCTGAGCCACGTGCCCGGCCTCTGACTGCAGGCCAAACAAAACCAGCAGAACCAGCAGGCCCTCCTTCCAACGGGCCATCTTCCAGCCAGCAGGTCGTCCACTCCCACCGTAGCTGAACAGTTTCTTACCGTGAGCTGCAGAGACACAACAGAGGCATTAAACAGGCATAAAGCATAAACGAGGTCCTGCTGAGTGAAGAGTGATGCACTTCCTGCTGCAAGTAAAACCTAATCACATAGTCAGGCCCGTCACGGCTCACTTCACTCCAATAATCTGCTGCCCGTCAGACCTGAGAGGCCTCCCTGAGTCGTGGGAGAAAAACTCCCTGAAGCTTTCCTGGAAGACCTTCCAACTTCAGAAACCACAGAGAGAGCAGGTTTCACCGCCAGAGACGAGTGTTTTCTCACGGCGCCCTCACGACCCCTTCAGACGCTGCGATGCTGTCAGAAAAAACACGCAGCGTCTGGAAGGACTCGCTTCATAACTGAGCCGTGTTTCTCTTACAGATGACCGGCTCGGGGTCTTCACAGTTAAAAAGTAAAACCTGCCATCAAAGCTGCAGCTGTAATATTACAGTAAAAACATGTTCATTTCATGAGGTGGAAAATGACCTGAATGTGAAACATTAAATTCAGGCTCGTCAGTCTTCACACAGAAAAGCATCTCAGTGCTCGCATCTATTAAGTGAATCAGTCAGGAACCAAATTACTGCTGGGTGGATGGTGGGTGGGTGGATGGGGTTAATGCTTTTTAGTGCAGGTCTTTACCACCAACACAGGCTCAGAAAATTGTTTGAGAAGCAAAAGATGAGGCTGAGCAGCACTGACTCACTGCTGCCTGATCGAGCTCTGATATTTGCCCTCTAAAACTGATTGTGAGACGCACACGTGTGGTACAGCGGCTCAAAAGGATGTGACAAAGCTGCCAGATATACAGACTGAACCCAAACACTGCTGCTGTTACTTCAGAAATGAGCTGGAAGAAGATGCTGCCAGCTAAAATCAGCACTCCTGTGCAGTCACAGGAAAAATAAAACCCACCCTCTGTCACTTCTAAGGTTTCCATATCAGGACATAATAAAAAAAAATATTCTGGTCCTTAGCAGGGCTGCAATGATTTAACTACAACCTGACACCAAAAGATCACACCTGTCATCATTTATTCAACAGAAATTCGGCCTGAAGCTGTAAAAACCGCCTGAGAGTGTGTCCACGCAGAATCACCTGAGTACAGCCTCAGACTGTAGTAGTAACGGGCCTCCATACCCTCTGAGGCATTAATGTGCTGCCTAAAAGCATCCTTTCCCTGCGGACACCGAGCATCCTCCCACAGCTGAATCAATGTGGGCTGTAAACTGGAGTCTGTACCTCAGTCTGCTTTCCTCTTCATGCTGGCTGGAAGTTTGGAGCCGCTCACCGCTGCCCTAAACGCGCTTCTTCTGCAGGGAAATGTCCACCAGTGACAGAAATCACTCCCACGAAATCTCAGTTGCTGTGTTGTTTTCAGGCGGCGGGACCTGAGCTGGAAAAGTCTCGTTTCAAACTTCCAATACTTACAACTTACAATATCTGATGTCTAAAATATATATATTAAAAAAACAAAAAAAACAGCGAACTTTTACCCAACTTACATTTACCGTGTTCACCTGCGCAGCCACGTCCCCCCATTGCGCTCAAAACAGGTTTAAAAAACCTGCAGATTGCCACAAACTCCACAGTCCGCGTTCAGGGGAAGCGGCACAAAACCTTCCGAAATCGTTTAAATTCGAGCGGAGCGCAGAAGCGGTCCCGCAGGTGAACGCTCAGCCCCTTCACACACTGACAGACCCATTACAGCAGGCACGGAGAGGCTGCGGCGGAGCGCACTCCGGACACACGGACTGAGCCTGCGGGCTGCAGGGCGAAGAGCCGGAGGAAGAGGAGGACTCAGGGAAGGTGGAGGTGGAGGAACCACGAATGCGGAGCAGAATAAAATTAATACAGCCCAGAACTCAACGGCATTGTGACTGCGCCCCCTAATGGTTGTAGGAGGTGGAGGACAAGCATCGACCCCTGACGCTCCAAAGCTGCAGTTCCTCTGTCGTCCAGCAGGGCGCCAGCAGCGAGTCAGACCCACTGACTCCAACTTTCCAGCAGAAATAAACGTGTTCACAGCCTGATGCAGAAACTGCTTTCAGAAACCCAGTGTTCCGAGCTGTGTGCAGCCTGAGCCAGGGATTAGCTCATTATTAGAAACTTCATGCTTAATGTGAACATCCAGAGCAGAAACAGGAGATGCATGACAGGAAGTGAGCAGAAGCAGAATATATCATGTGAGAATAGTAGAAGGTAAGCTGGAGTGGACCACGTGGAGCGTCACTGAGAAAAACACACTTATAGTGACTTATATACAGTCACTCACTTAAACCATTACTGCCTGTCACCGTGGGAACTTTCATTTGTGCTATCAAAATAAAAGTCTATGAATATGATGAAGAGAGGACACTATAAACCTCTTATGTCCTGCTGGTGAGTCCATATGCTGAGTGTGCAGTGTGGTCTATTTGGCCATTTTCCAATAAAGTTTGCATAGTTTGCTTTCTGCAGCTCTCTTGCTTTATTTCCACAGACTGTAGATAAAAGAAGAACATAGTCACCCAGTAGTTTGGGACTCCATATTTTGAAACCTCACCATTTTTCCTGACACCATAGAAGACAAAAGAAATATTAGGGAGAAAATTAGTTCAGGGGTCAACTTGAAAGCAGAGCAGAGGTACAGATTAGTGGGATGGCCCAAAGGTGAGGCAGAAAACCCTCTCCAGAGGTGGAACAGGTGGCCAACAATGAGCCTGGTGGCCAGCAAAGGAAGCTGGACCACTTGGGCTGCAGATGAGGCAGAGCCATCAAAGTGGGCAAGGCTGTCAATAACAATAGAGCAGGAAGCCTGTGACGAAGGAGGAGCTTCTCAGGAGGCCAAGGAGGAAGGCAGCAGGTGCGACAGAGCGACTCCCGTGCCTGAGGTGGTAGCTGTCAACAATGAAGCAGAGCAGAGGATCAGCATCAGGAGCAGAGCCCTTCTGATGCCTGAGCACGATGCTGGCGACAAAGAAGGTAAAGACCCCCAGAAACCAGTGGCCAGCAGGTGGGTGGCAATGAGGAGGCAGCACAGGTGACCAAAAGCGAGACTACTCGTGGTGCCAAAGCAGTCTCCAGCAGCATTCTGCTACAGATATTGGAGCTTAGCAGACCAGTTCAGGCACCACAGGACCTTCAGGCTCAGGTTCGACCAGATCAGACAGCTTTGAATTCTCTGGCTTGTGATGGTCTGGCTCTGGGACAGAACAGTGCCACTTTCTCCATGATGAAGAAGCTCATCTCCATACCAGACCCAGACAGGCCAGAGTCTTCCCTACAAACTACAGGCAACAAACCCAGCTGTCAGCTGTATTTCCAATAAAAACGTGTTTCTCCTCTGTTCTCACACATTTCCTGGATTTATGTCTTTTTTCCTGCACTTCCTGTGTCTGATAAAAATATCTTCAGCGGTGAAGTGCAACATAAAGAGTAGGATCAGCTGGGAAAATGTGAGCAGTAATGAGGCGCTGATGCATTTCCTGTTAGGAAAAGAAACATGAATTATGGATTTCCTTCCAGGCGGCTGCAGCTCCAGCTGGCTGGAAACATGAAGGAAACGTCATTTAGAGTAAACACGGAGCTCAGGGCTTTCTATCCCTTTAACTTTCTATCACGCTGTGCGTGTCTGTACCATTGGCATCCCCAGACACAATGTGGTACCATCCTCATTAATGTTTTGTTAGATTACACCAACAGTACAGAACAACGCTGTGGATGCGTTACATTTATAACATCAGGACAGTGGCAACAAAACCACAATTATCAGGCCGCTGCGTGAATGCGCCTGGCTGGGAGCACACTGTTAATCTGAAGAAAAGTTCTGAAGTACAGGCTTAATGTACCTGTAAACTATCCTAACTAACTAAGAGGACAGATCTGCACGAGCCTGAAATTCATGCCCACTGGGTTCCTGTTCTGGGCAGCACGGTTCTGTGGTGGTTAGCGCTGTTGCCTCACAGCAAGAAGGTCCTGGGTTTGACCTTGGCCTTTCTGTGTGGAGTTTGCATGTTCTCCCCGTGCCTGGGTGGGTTTTCTCCAGGTACTGTGGTTTCCTCCGCAGTCCAAACACATGCACTTAGTGGGGTCAGGTTAACTGGTGATTCTAAGTTGCCCATAGGTGTGAATGTGAGTGTGAATCGTGTCTCTCTGCATTAGCCGCGCCACACGCCGGTGACCTGTACGGGTGTGAAAAAAGAAAATGGACTGATGGAGTTCCTGTTCCTGTTTAAGAAGCGCTTGAGATGCCGCTGCATTGATCAAATTTAATTCCAGATAAAGAGGAAGCAGAGCTTATGTCCTGTACAACCAGTCGACAGGGGGTGACTCAGATTCGGTCTTCATTTCCTTTCAGCCATTTTTCTTCAGTTGGTCTGTCTGTTATGAATTTCCCTCTGAGATCAATAAAGTTATTCTTATTCTTCTTATTTTTTTCATTTTTGGAGGGAGGCAGTTTTCCCATAATTCCACCCTTTACGCTAAGCTTGGCTAACACCTGCTGACACCAGGTGCCATGAATTGCATTAAGGACCCAAAAGGCAGCCTGAAGTAACACAAAGCAAACCTTCATTCAGGAGCCCAAAGAGACCCAGCTGCAAACCATCAACACAATCCCAACACGAGGAGGGAAGTAACGCATGAGGGACATATAACCATCGAAGTAAAACAGGAAGTGACAGGACTGTCAGTAGTGTGCATGTGATCAATATATTATAAAGTGGATATTAATATAAATGAAAACATTTAAAGAACACTAAAACTAAACACAAACTCCAAATTGAAATTAATGAATCGAGCAAACCAACAAACTGAAAACAAGATGAGAAAAATACAAACTTTTAGATTTAATTACTTTTTAAATTATAACGTATAACAGCAGAATAACAGTCATTTTCTACAGTCTGGCACTGGCTCCTCTGCAGGCTTCCAGAAGCTGATCAGTCAGAAGGAAGTGGGCTTTGGGAGGAGCTCCTTAAAGAGACAGGAGCTCAAACAGCTGGTTTCGGACAGAGGGGGACCTGAGGGGCATTGCAGCCTGGTGTCCGATACAGAAGGATTATTCTGAATACTGTGAATCATGCAGAGCTGCTCTGTGAGAGTCAAGGAATAAAAAGATGAACAGATCAGGTGGATACTGCCCTCCCACAGTGTGTGTCTGAGTTCATTTATTATTAGAGATTATTACTACTAATCACCTCTTTTTACTCTGTTTATACTGCATTTAACCATTTGTTCTTAATCTCTGGCTCTCTTCCACAGTGTTTCTAATGTCCTCTCTCCCTCCCCGCACCTCCAACCAGTCACAGCAGATGGCTGCCTTTCCCAAAGGTTTCTTCCCTTTAAAGGGGGTTTTTCCTTCCCACTGTCGCCAAGTGCTTGCTCATAGGGGGTCATTTTGACTGTTGGGTTTTCTCTGTATTACTGTAGGGTCTTTACCTTACAATATAAAGCGCCTTGAGGCGACTGTTGTGATTTGGCGCTCTAGTAATAAAAATTAAATTAAATTGAATTCATCATCCATGTTTAATCAGCAGTGTAACTGAGTATTCTGACCCCTCTGCGCATCTGCCATTTGAGCATGAAGAAGAAGCGGCCCCCCTTCAGGCTCTTCTTGTCAATTATTCAACAGAAAAGGTTGTAAATATTCAAAAAGCTCTCTGTGTGCAGGGTCACGCCCGCTGCTCTGACTGAACGAATGGCTCACCACGTCCAGTTTGACTGCAGAGACTTCATTACCCACGAGTCCTGTGGGGTCAGGTTGGTGTGTTAACGTGAGTGAGTTTTCTGCAGAAGCTGATATAAAACCATGTGAAACAATCAGAGACAAAAGGCTTTTCTGTCACCATCTATCAGCTGTCCTTCACCGTCAGGATCACTCCTCCAATTTATGACTCAAAACCTGCTGTGTGCGTACTTCTATCAGTGCCATTTCCAGCACTGTGATGGCTGCCTGCTTGCACACCTCCCACATCTGCGATTTGTTCACTGACAGCTTCACAGTAAGAAGCCTAAAATAAGAGCATGGATCGTTATCAGCGCACTTAGAGGTGCTTTCAGAGGATCTGTGCTAAAGAACAGACTCCACAGGTCCCTGCTACGTTTGATAAGTGAGTTTCATGTGATATAAAAGGCCACTTTTACCAGCTCAAGACACTCTGAGGTTTCACTCTTACTAAACGTTTCTGCTTTAGTTCGACCAGCAGCTGACGAAGGCAAAGCTAGAAAATTTAAAAAATCTATTTCAGCACTGAACATTTTGCCACAGAAATATGAGCTGATCAATAAAGGTAAATCTTTGGGTGGGGTTCAAATCCTTCAACCAAAACCATGCCACGACACTATGAGCTGCATACATCCAAGAGCTTCATTAGGTCTCAGTACACGAGGAGTGACGGAGCGAGGCAAACAAGTGCTGCATGAACGGAGCTTGAGAAGACCGAAAGAAGAGAAGCCAGAAACTAAAATTAGTATGAAGAAGACAGAGGCACAGGGAATGGACCCAGGAGAGCACAGACCATCTGACTCAAGGGAAACAGCACAGCTCTGGGTCTACCTGGAAGCCAGAGAGAGGCAGCCTTAGACTAACTGTGATACCAGTGACAGGGGAGAGGGAACACAACCGGTTTAACTCACACTTATGAAGGTGGTTCACTCTTTACTGGGGTGCGTTGCCATGGGAACTGATGCTGCTCTGCAGCAGGTTGCCATGGTCCCGGGGTTTTTATGCTTTAGTGGGTTTGTTATTATTTGAGTTTTTAGATTTTGTGATTATTTGGTGTCGTGGTGTGGGGTGTTGCTGGAGTCCTCTACATTTGGCTGAGCTGTACTTGCAGGCAGACTCCTCCCAGATGGGTGGAGTTTTGGAGTCCTGCTCTCTCACCTGTACATCATTTTCCTCCTCAAACTCCAGTATTTAAGGACCAGTGGGGCCATCGATTCCCTGACCTCTACGGTAGTAACTGGGTCAATTGCCACTGCATATACCTCATCCTGTGCTCACTGGTTTCTCCCTTGTTCCTGGAAACAAACTTTGTCAGCTGAAAAACCTCTACGCCTCCACTTCAGTTGCTGAATGAACACAAAGTGAATAACGTGAACATGATTTACAGGTGATTCAGCAGAATATTGTGATCTGGATAAAGCTTGTCAAGGTTACACTGTGAAATAAGTCGTTATCTAGAGATTTATAATTAAGCAGCTACACAAGAACACCACTGTGCTCTGTAACAGGAACAGGAACTCGTTTCCTTCAGCCAAGCCTCTCCTGTGCAGTGCACCAGTACTGGCTGTCCCTGATTTAACCCTCTGTACCCCTATCAAAGGTCTACACACACTTTCTTGTACACACTATTTTTAACAAATGTGAATAATATGAACACATGAGAATAAGAAACATGGGAACAAAGAACAAAACAAACAAAAACCAAAACAAAGACAAATTTTAAACCAAAAAGTCTGAGATGGAATACTGGACAATTTAAAGTAAAAGTCTGTGAAAACTAAAATAAAAAGACAATAAACAGATGTAATTTCATCATATTAAACCCAATCTATAAAAATGTGTTTAATAAAGCTACTTAAAGTAAGTCGGTGAGCTTTTTCTCCAAAGGCAGGTCCATCTAAAGCCCAGGAGTCATGAAGGTACCTGCAAATTGAAGCTTCAAAAAGACCCACCTGAGGCTCACAGGGGGGCGGAGTTTCTGCCCTAGACCTGGACATGCTCTAAACTTGATGAGGAAAATCCTAAAATCAGTTCTAAATCCTCCAAGAAGCCGAGGGAAAGGAGAGGAGCCAGCATTTGATTCTGCTAAAGTTAGTAAGAAGCTGAGCTGCTGATCTGAGGCAGCTGGAGGAGACTGAAGCACAGAGAAGCGAGTTTGCGTGGAGGACTTTCTGCAGGTCTGAGGGTGAGCATGTGTTTGTTTGGACGCTGCTGTTATACCACAGGATGATGAAGAAGAAGAGTTACAGCTGCCATCGGGTCAGGGGAGGGTTCGGCATGAACTCCAACAGGTTTGTAAGGCAGTAGCTCCACCATGTGGCCAAAGTCCAGCACTGCTATTATGAGAGGCTTTAACGGAGTGGACAGAATAACAGAAGCAGCTGTATGATGAGGCTATTAATACTACTGTCTGTTGTGTCCTGTAGTAATCTGGCTCCTGTGTATTCTGAGGTAGTTTGGTAGGTACTACATTGAGTTGGTTTCATTTTTCTGGAGCCCAGTTTTTTATTTTTATGTGAGAAACTAAAATGTTTGAGTTTTAGATTATAAAAGGTTTGGGCCGAAAGTCCAGGAATAGCAGTCTCACTGAGGGAGTCCTCGTCTTACACATCTTCCTCTGAATAAAGACTTAAAGACACCTCGACTCAGTCCATCAGATAATTCTTCTGGATGTTGAAAAGTGGATAAAAACGGGGGTTAAAGTGGGATTCGACAGGTAGGAGAGCCCTAAGAAGTCACATGACATGATGTTTTGTGACCACACAAATGGTTTCTCACAAAATGCGGCTGCAGGCTAAATGTACATGTTTGTCATGTCATGTTGAGCAGTGTGAAAAGCTGCATTTGAAATTACCTGCCCCTTAGAAAAATGTTACTCCGTTAATGTTCACCCCTCTTCTGTAGTGCTGTGAAAAAAAGTATTTGTCTCCTTCCTGATTGCTTAGTTTTTTGCATATTTGTCACACTTGCATGTTTCAGTTTGTCAAATAAATTTTAACATTAGACAAAGATAACCAGAGTAAATACAAAAATGCAGTTTTTAATCCATGATGTCATTTGTTAAGGGAAAAAAAATTCTCCAAACCTACCTGCCCTCTGTGTGAAAAGTCACTGCCCCTCAATAAATCACGAATTAACTGATTAACCACATTTTATAGAAAGCTGAGTTTAATGTCACTGCCACACCCAGGCCTGATCACTGCAGACCTGCTGAATGAAGAAATCCCTTAAACAGAAGCTGTCTGACAAAGTGAAGCAGGCACTGAAAGATATAGTGCTACAATCTAAAGAACCAGCTGAGAAACAAAGTCACATCTATCAGTCTGGAAAGGGTTACAAAGACATTTCTAAGGCTCTGGGGTTCCAGAGAACCACAGTGAGAGCCGTTATCCACACATGGAGAAGACCTGGAGCACATCGACGACTCACCCCGGAGGTCACAGAAGAACCCAGAACAACATCTAAAGAACTGCAGGCCTCACTTGGATCAGTTGAGGTCAGAGTTCATGATTCAACAACAAGAAAGAGACTGGGCAAAAATGGCCTACATGGGAGAGCTCCAAGGAGAAACCCACTGCTGACCAACAAGAACACAAAGACTCGTCTCACACTCACCAACAAACATCCTGATGAGCCCCAAAACTTTAGGGAAAATATTCTGAGGACGGACGAGACAAAAACTTTCTGGAAGCTTTGAGTCTCGTTACGTCTGCATTAACTAACACAGCAGTTCATCAAAAGAACATCAGACCAACAGACACACATGGTGGTGGCAGTGTGATGGTCTGGGGCTGCTTTGCTGCTCCAGGATGACTTCCTGTAACTGATGAAACCATGAACTCTGCTCTCTACCAGAAAACCCTGAAGGAGAATTTCTGGCCTTCAGTTCGTGCCCTGAAGCGCACTTGGGTTAGGCAGCAGGACAATGATCCAAAACACATGCGGTTGAATTAGGTTAGATTAGATTAGGCTTAAAACTTTCCTCTGTGATCAAGCTTATAGTTAGGGCTGGATCAGGTGACCCTGAACCATCCCCTAGTTATGCTGCAATAGGCCTAGGCTGCTTGGGGGTTCCCATGATGCACTGGGTGTTTCTTCTTATACACCTCATTTTACTCTGTTTATACCCCACTCTGCATTTAATCGTTTGTTGTTATTAATCTCTGTCTCTCTTCCACAGCATGTCGTTTGTCCTGTCTCTCTCCCCTCAGCCCCAACTGGTCACAGCAGATGGCTGCCTCTCCCTGAGCCTGGTTCTGCTGGAGGTTTCTTCCTGTTAAAAGGGAATTTTTCCTTCCCACTGTCGCCAAATGCTTGCTCATAAGGGGTCATTTTGATTGTTGGGCACAAGGTTGATCCGTGCTTCTCCTCCATATGAAAAATGAACTCATTTTACAGTATTATGCGTCCTATCAGATTTAACTGCTCATTAACTGGAGGTGTTGGAACAGTATTCCAGACCGTTCCGGACCACTTTAAACCATGCAGGATTGAGAAGAGCTGGAACCAGACTCAAACACGAGGCCTCGTTTATTGAAAATAATGTTGCTCTGAAAAAGTCTCCAATCTCCATCCAGAGCATTCTCAATACAGTCCTTTTAGGAGAAATTCAAAGAGCTGCAAAAGGACAAATCAGCTTCATTTTGGATTTATTATTATTTTTAAATCTAACACAGAGAGAATCCTGAGTATAAAATACTAAACTGCCTTTAATAAAACCACAACCAGGACAACAAATATAACCAAACATCAACCAGTCAAGTGGAGGACAGAGGAGGTCAATGAGAACATCAAAACATCATGGAGACAGACCGAACAGTTCGCATGAATATAAAGTGCTGAAAATATAAAGGAGCAGAGATGAAGGAAGGAAACAAAACTAAAAAATGAAAAGAAAGGAAAGAAAAAGGAACGATGAGGAATCATGAAGGATATGATGATGGAGCAATGCAGAGAACATTAGAAAAAAACACCAAGGGAACTTGAAGAGCGGGAAACATTCAGAGAACAATGAGGAAACATTCAGGGAAGGTTCCGGGAATATAGGGGTAACTTTCGATGAACATTCAGAGAACATTCAGCATCTGGACTCTGAGAACTAAGCACACATCTGGACCTGAAAGAACATAGCAACACAAAGCTTCACTTTCAAACTGTATCTTAAGAAAAGATAAGTCTCTTTGTGTTTCAGGTCTAACAGGGGTTGCCGCAGTCACTCCTATGTCAGAGGTCAAAGGTCAGGATGCGTCCTTCAGTTCGACCAGTTGAGTGCTCACCTCCCACAGCTTCCTTGCCACCACATCATCCTGTCCCTCTGGAGCAGTTTCTTTCTTTGCACAGTCGCTGCAGACACAGATTTGAACATTATACAAATTATTCAGTTTCATTTGTTTGTGAGGGAAACAAACAAACAACAACAAAAAAAATAGAGGTCATGTCTGATGGTCCCTATGTGTGTTTATAAGCAAACATAATCGCCAGCAAAAGACCCTTGATGTGCATTCATATGTTGCATTTTAAATCCAAAGAAAAGTCCATCAGGTATTTAATCTTTTTCTGATCATCAGTCATATCACACCATCAACCTTCAGGGCTGAAAAATAAACTCGAAGCCCCAAAAACCTGCAGTTCCTCTGGCGTCCAGCAGAGGCATCAGAGAGTGAGTCAGTCCCCATAGACTCCTACATTAAAATGTCCAAATTTACAGCAGAAATAAACATGTTTACAACCTGATAAAGAAACTGCTTTGGTCTCTAGCTAATTTCCCCCTTTATAACAACTGTTAGAGTCCTTGAACTGGACCTCTGGACCGTGTTTGTGCTTTTGGAGCCTTTTCAGATCATTGCATTTTTAATGCAATGATCTGACCAATGATATGGCTGCTGTACGGTTCATTGTAATAACAGACTGTCCCATTAGTCTGAGCTACAGTTCCAGTGAGTGAATTACTGGTGTTTCTTCAGTGCCTTCTACCTGAAGTACTGTCCAGACAGTTCCTCCAGGCCCGGCGTCAGAGCGCAGTACAGAGTGGTCTGGCAGCCCTCCCATGGAGTCTTCATGAATAGCAGGCATGGGAGCTTTAGCAGAAACCCCAGCAGGGGTGACCAATCCTCCACATGACGACCCAACTCAGTCCGGATAATACCTGGATGGAGAGAGAACGACGACACACCACAGCCTGGAGGAAAGGTGAGGACAGAGTCAGGAGATGGGTTTACAGGCACTTCAGGTACTTCAGCAACCAAGTACACGTCTCACAGTTCTGAGGAGTTACATAAACCTTCCTCTGATCCAACCTTTTTACAGCAGAGACCTTTCAGTGTTAGTGGAGACCTCTGAGTTTTTTTGGGTTTTTTTATGATTGTGGGGAGCTCTGGGTGTTTTTTTAATGTTTACGGGGACCTCTGGGTGTTTAGTGGGACCTGAGAGTCGTCGGGCGAGCTCTCTGGAGAACAGGATGTTGGCCAGTTTGCTCTGTTTGTAGCTCTCCAGAGCGCTGTATGGCCTTTGGCTGAAGAACATATCATCAAAGTCAATATGACCTAGAAAAAAAAACATATAAGGTAGAAAAGAAAGGTAGCAAACATCATCATCATCATCACAGAGAATTTAAAGACATCAGGTCAGAGGTCATACCTCCATGGTGGGCAATGGATGACACGTTGACCACACGGCTGGGGGCAGAGCTCTTCAACTTTGGCAGCAGCAGATTGGTGAGCAGGAAATGACCCAAATGATTGACCGCCATCTGAGTCTCAAAGCCGTCCTCTGTCAGCCATTTTGGACACATCATTACTCCTGCAGACAGACAGATGCTCAGAAAGACAGACAGAAGAACTGACCATTACCTGTCTCCAGGTGAGCTCACCTGCATTGTTGATGAGAATGTCCAGTCTTTCTTCACTGTCCAGGAAGTCTTTGGCGAACTGTCTGATGGAGTGGGTGGATGCGAGGTCCAGGTGTCTGATCACAATGTTACTATTTCCTGTCAACCGCCGGATCTCCTCGGCCGCCCGCTCTGCCCGAGTCAGGTCTCTGCACGCCATTACCACCCGGGCTCCTGACGCCAACCAGACAAACACGTGAAGAAGAGTCAGTTTGCTTCTTCTTCATCAGAGGACAGACAGTCATTCTAAGTATAAAGCTGTGCACCGCCCTCAGACATCATCAGGGGTCAGAGGTCACAGTAACGTTCACAGGCTGAATGGTGTGAGCGGATTAAGAGGATTGCTCTTCCTCCAAGTGTCTGGGAGGGCAGATATTATGGAGGAAGTGAAACGTGTGCAGAGTTTAGATGAGTTTTTCAAAAGAAAAGAAGAAAATCAGAAGAGAATGCTTCCTCATGTATTCCCAATGTTGGATCTGTGGAACAATTTAGTGAGTACTCTCAGGATGTCTTCAAGTGTTGATTTGTTATTAACCCCTTAACACGAGGCCATCGCCACCGAGCCACCTGTTAACAGCCTTTAATACCAAGCGCATTACTGCATGCTGTGTAAGTACACTTTGAAACACGTAATGTTTCACACCCAACATAGAGTTATTATGGTAACTGTTACCCAAAATCTGTGAACGGCGGGACATACGAAATACGTGTGTCAGCGACGACACGTTCTGTGTTAAAGAGTTTAACCAGCATGAGTAACCCTGTGCTGGAAAACCTGTTTTGTCTCCAGCTAAGAGCTCTCTCTTCTTCTTTTGAGAGTTTTCAGTTTTTAGGAGGGCTTAAGATTTTCTCCAATCACATTCAAGCTGAGAAAAAACATTTCCATAGTCGAGCTCATGTTAGAGAACAGCCAGATCACAACAGCCAGGAGGGTCTGGTTCGTGCTTAAAAAAGACTGACTGCACTGAGCAGCTCAGCAAACACTAAAAATGGCTGAAAGAGCACAGAAGAAATACAGAGAAATACAACAACCACTGGTTACACTAAAGTACAGGAAGGAACAGATTAGACTTCACCAGGAAACACACACAGGAAAGAGCCTGCACAGGTCAGAAAATAAATCTCTGCACAGATTAAACCAGGATGAAGCTGTAGCTGAATGATGAAAGGAGAGAAGGATGGAGAAGGAGAGAAACAGCTGATGATCTGAAGGATCATCTAACAGGGTGGAGGCAGCGTTATGGCGTGGGCACTGCAGTGGAGCCTGGTCACAGGTCACAGCGGGAGGAGCTGTGAAGTGTACAGCGCTGTACTCTGCTCTCATGCAGACACATGCTGCAAACTGACCACACAGCTTCACAGAGAAGATGATAATGAGCCAAAGCAACCCAAGAGCTTCTCAAAGCACAGACGTGGGATATTCCTCAATGGCCGAGTCAGTCACCTGATCTCACCTGATATTATTAAACACAAAACTGAAGGCAGAGAGAGTGACAAACAGCAGCTGAAGGTGCTGCAGTGAAGGCCTGCAGAGCATCTCAAAAAGGAAACTCAGCCTGCATTAATGTCCATGGTTCTTCACTGACTGCAAGAATTTTCATCAAAGTATTAAAAGGTCATTTTATATGTTAAATTGACATGAGCACAAGAGTTTCCTGTTTCCCTGTCAGTTGCTTCTAAACCTTCTCAGTGACAAGATCTGAGACCGACTGTCCGAGCTTCACACAGTAAAACACTCCGGATAAAACCAGGCTCACCTCGGCGTGCCAGATCCTGCTGGTCTCTTTGCCAATGCCGCCGTTTGCTCCGGTGATCAGAACTGTTTTCCCATCCAGCTGAACGGAACAATTACAAACTCCACCTGCAATCCACTTCCTCAACAGCACCAAGCCTTCGCACCCACACACACACAAGCACATACACACACACACACACACAGATTTAGATACAGTGGTGCCGTGAGGCCTGGATTAGATGTTTTCATTTGTGTTGATGATGCTGTTATTTCTCTGAACCTGCATGAACTGACATTTAACCTGCTTCAAAAACTTTCTGCAGCAGGTTTAACATCATTTTTTGCTGTAATGTGGGTGCAAGCTCTTTCTTATTCCATCATAGAAAACTATTTTCTCTGTCAAACAAAGATTTTTTTGGCATTTAAATGGATTGGATCATAAATCAGAAGTTAAATCTCACAGATCAGCATGACTCCCAGCAGAGATCCACAGCTCAGCATCAGGTGCTCCCAGCCATCTTCTCCCACCCCTGGGTCCGAGCTGCCGCCACCGCCGCTGGGCCACGGCAGCACCAGGAACCCTTCCATATCTGCAGCTTTCATCTCTGCAGGTCAGAACAAACTGAGAGCAAGCTGAGCCAGACGGAGCAAGGCACAGATTAACAGATTAGAGCAGATTATCCAGCACAGAGCTGCTCCGGAATCAGTTTGGCATGCTGGACAGGATCACAAGTGCTGCAAACCACCAATCTCCACCATAGATAGTGTTCAAAAACCATGGACAGGCCTCAGGGGGTCACAGTGCCCCCTCGGCTGAATTCTACTGATATACTTCAACTAAAAGTCACGATAATTGATACAATTGGTGATGAAAAACATAAACACCCATACTGAAGTTATGGTTATTGCAGTGCAAACTCAGTTTAATTATTGGGTTCAGAGTATTTTAGAACTCTCGCAGCATGAGGAGGACAGATGGACCTGTGCAGGTCAGACTCTGGGAACTACCTGTCATGTCTCCTTAAAACTAAAAAGAGATCATTCATCAGCTATTTTTCAGTCGCTGCACTCACAGTCAGCTGAGTTCTCTCCTGCTTTGCCTCTGCAATCTAACAGAGAAATCTAACTGTGGTTACATTTCTCTGTGAGTGTGTCGTTGTAAATATGGTGTGTGTGAGCTTTTTTTAGTAGAACAGCAAAGTACTGTGAGCTGAATGCTGTTTGAAAGTTGGCTGACCGTGCAACCAGATGGTCCGCTCCCGACTTGTCCTACTGCCAGTGTAGGGTTAGGGGTTAGAGGTAGGGGCTTCATTTACGCCAAAGTTTGCCCATCTATAACAGACTTGGCAGCTATTCTGCCCCTACTGGCAGTGAGAGGAACTGCACAAATATATACATCTACATATATATGTCACATATATATATATATATATATATGTATGTGTGTGTGTGTGTGTTTGTAAATGTGGTGCAGTCACAGGATTGAATCCACGAGTACAACCTGTCTCAGATAAAATCTGAAACTCTTCAGGTTCATTATGACGTCAGTTCCGTTTGTGGGTGTGGAGACGTCAGGTGAAGTAGTGTAGGTCACCTGTGAGCGTTGTTGTTTTTTAAGCACAAACAGCCGGAAAAACTCGTTATTTATTTATTTTTTTAATTTTTTAATTCTGGGAGCATTTTTGTTTTTTTCAGCTCATGACGTCACTGACAGTGGCCCCGCCCCACCAAAAACAACAAAAACAAAATGGCGCCCTGCCCTGAGAGTGGCCGCGGTCTTGGCGCCTCTCGGCCTCCTTGCTGACCGGCCGCGGTGTCCAGGCGCGTCTGCGGATTCGCTCTCCGCTGGGCCGGCTCCCAGAAGCGTTCCGGCCAACGGGGAGCGGTTTATCGCCTCTAGCTGGAAAACCCGCGGCTCTCCGCACACTTCAGTTCCACCAGAAAAATCACACCGACCAATGAGCGGCAGCGCTGCCTGAACAGGAAGTGACGTACGGTCTGTGTGGACCAATTCGCGGATGTGATACACGCAGTGGGAGGAAGGCCCGCCCCCGACTGTCGAACCGGAGCGTGCCTGCAGCAGAACCTGCCCGAGCTCCGCGGCGCCGCTGCAGCATCAGGTAAGCCATGTCCGGTCCGGTTCGGTTTAACGCGCTGATCCCGGAAACATTCGGGGGGCGCTTGGTGTGCAGCAACCGGCTGCCACCGGCGGGGCGGTGCGTTGCAGGCGGGGTGTGCGCACCACGGGCTAAGCACCCAGTCTGGAGCCGAGAGCCCGGTGACCTGGGTCCGGCTCGGACCGGTCAAGCCAGGTCCTGCCGAGCTGCAGGTTAGGTCCCGCCGGGGACAGGGGCGCTCCATTCGAGCCTAAAGGAACAAAAAGCCCGGCGTGCAGGTGGGGGCCCCCTTTGGCGGCAGCCGGCATTACACACTGAGGTGACTGAATCCAACTTTATTTAATTAAAAAGAAAACAGTGATTTTCACAAAGGTTAATGTTTAGTTTGTAAATGTGTGAGAGCTTTCCTTCTGCCCCTCCTCCCACCGGCAAACCGAATTTATTGTGAAAACTTCATGATCAGCTGATCAATCAGTTGATGATCACATCACATTAGGCGAGTTTGATCTTCAGAATAACAGCAGATCTTTTTTTAAAGTGAGGCCGTTGACAAAGAGAAGCAGCTGCAGGAAAAAGTGAAAATACGTCCTCACAAACCGCGCGCACCTGTGCAGCAGGTTCAGCTCCCTGCGCAGGGATTTCAGCCGCGGAACCACGGTTTCTACAGAAATTAAAGTATTTTCTGGTTTCAGCGTGATACTGCCGTTTTCCTTCGTTTGACAACTAACCAAGTATTTTAATCAAGTGACTTCTGTTTGCTCAGAATTTATAGTGAAGCGTGAATCAGCTGGATGGCTGACATCAACTGGTCCTGAGGCCCGTTCTCGCCCTAAAGGCCCTGCTCCTATTACAGCCTGTTTCAGGGATTCTGAGCGCTGATTGTCGGGTTCAAACACATCACAGAAAACCTGCACACAGATGTGACCAAACAGCAAAGACTGAAGACGTTTTCTGTATATTTGAGTTGGTTTTGTAAGTGCAGACTGACCTTTAAATGTTTTTATTTACGTTTTTGGTAAATTCAAATGTTTTGTGTTTTTTATTTTTTTCCACACCTGTTTGCACCTTTTTAAGTTTACATCACTGCGATAAGCTTCCTCAGAGGCGCTCTGAGACGGATTCTCTGTAAAGTGTTTTAATCTGAACACACAGTGGTTGCAGGTGAAGACACCTGTGAAGGAATCACATGCTCACCTGGCTGTCAGGTTAAATGGAGCTCTGAGCTTCACTTGGGCAGGTGTGCAAATGTTACCTGGTTTGACTTTAATGTGATGGAGCTCCACCCCCTTTAAATATCTGAATATGAAGGTCATGTTGCAGTTTCTGCCTGGTCACGGCTTGATGATGACGATGGTTTCTCTGGTGTTTTCCATAGCAACATGGACACAGAGTTGTTTATGGAGTGTGAGGAGGAGGAGCTGGAGCCATGGCAACAGGTAGATGACAGTGTTGAGGAAGATGACATGGACTTCATGGACAACTACGGAGAGCCAGGTGAGACTCAGAACCTGGAAAAGGTCCCAACTCTAAAACTGGGACCAGATGCTAGCACCAGCTCTGGACCCAAACCCTGAATCTGACCCCTAAAGCCAAACTCTGTCTCTCTGTGTAGTGGAGGATTCTCCATCACCTCTTCCAGCCTCGGAGACTCCACCCCCCAGGACCCCCCCAACTACCACACCTGCTCCAACAGGTATCTGTGTGTGTGTGTGTGTGTGTGTGTGTGTGTGTCAGAGGCTCTGCCCTGTTTGAAGTGACTGATGTTTCTAAAGTCTGATGCTCCTGTTGGGGTCATCAGGTCTGAATTCAGTTTGGATGGTCTGAATTGTTTCCAGCTCACAGACGCTGTCAGAGCGTCAACATTCAGCAGCTTTGGAGGATTTATTGATGGGTTTGATGCTGGAGAACCAAACATGCCAATGTCTGAGGCTCGTGTTAAACCCAGAGCTGATATCAGACTTCCAACAAACCCTAAAACAGGTCAGATCCAGGAGAAGGCCTCATGACGCATCCTGCTCGTTAGTCTGTGTGAAGCTCCAACCACTTCCGACTTGGGATGCTGGGATATCGAGGAGAAGGCTCAAATTGCAAATAAATGTTTCCCTTCTGACCTGACATCTGTGTTTCCTGCCAGAAATTGTTTGAATTTCTTTAAAGTGGTTTAACTGTTAACAGTTTGTTTCTTCATCTTCAGCTTCATCACCTGTGCAGGTCATCTCCTCCTCCGTGATGCCTCCCCCTCCTCCCTCTATCATCACCACCTCCTCCTCAGCCCCACGCCTTCCCATCGTCTCCGCGGCCAAGCCCCTGATGGCTCAGGCTCCGCCCCTCATCCTGACTCAGACAGCAAGTGGAACGTTTCTCCTTCCGGCAAACACCGGCACTGGCAACACCCAGCCCATCATTCTCACCACTACACAGGTATGTAAATCAAATGCACCCTCTGTTGCAGTGGCCTCATAAACTAAACAACTCATGTCTCTTTAATCACGTGATGTCGTGTAACATAACCAAGGGTAACGTAGTGTTTTCAGTGTCCTCAGGTCAGCACAAAAAATTCATAAGACTAACTTTTCATAAATTTTAATAAACCTGAATTAATTTTAAATGTAAAGATTTTTTTGGCCATAATAACTGACACAGTGATGGCTCCCTGGGATGGAGTCAAACCCGTGGCCTGAATCTGGTTTCAGTCCAGCCCAGAGTTGATAAACATTGAAGGGAAATTTGCATGTTTGCTTAGATTAGTGGTACATGTACAAATAATGATGTATAAGTTGTGTTATTATCTTTTATTTTTTATATATATATATATATATATATATATATATATATATATATATATATAATAAAAAAAATTTATTTTATTTTTTTAAATGTGTGAGCAGAAAATGATTATTTGTTTATATGCAAGGCTTTAATAATGGGACATGAAAGGGTAGAACTGTGTGGTGTCTGTTGCTTTGTTGGTTTAGAAGAAGATGCACCCGCACCCATTTTATGACTTTGTGTAACTGTATGAACTGATCTTAGGGTCAGGGAGTCATGGCTGGTCCAGAGTTTTAATTTTAATTGAGCGCCTCCTGCACTTTCCATCAAACGAACACACAAGTTTAATTTTAAGATTACTACAACGTCTGAAAAAGTGGTGAGTTAGGCCCTGACCCCCGTCTCAGGAGGCTAAATGGCCGGCCCCCGCTGGCCTCACCTCCGTTAGAGTTTTGTGTTTTTCATTAGTCTTCAGGTTTAAGTGAATTTGGTTATGGCCAAAAGCCTTTAACCCCCAACCTGTCGCAGGCAACTGGAGATTACATAATATCACTGAAATGTGGTGTGACCTGCTGTCTGGATGACATGACCACTGAACAGAAGGCACCTTTGGACCTCAGTCTGTATATAAAATATGGGGTGTGGTCCTTAAACCTGCTTTCTCTCCAGTGTCCAGCGGGGCGATTGTATAGAAGTCTATGAGAAAATGAGTGTCCTGCTCAGCTGATCTCCTGATGAGCTGACAGTCTAAGTCGCTACTTTCAGGTCTGGCTGAATATTTTAGGGATTTAGGAGCAGGAGGCAGGGGAGGGTTTAGGTTGGGGCTACCACTCACGTGATGTCATGTGTTTGCATGTACAGGGTTTCCCGGTGCAGACGGTGATGAACCCCGGCACTCCTCTGGTTCTGAACCTGCAGCCGGGTCAGACGGTCCAGCCGCTCACGCTCATCCAGTGTAGGTCGACTCGATCGATCACAAATGTCCAATTATTGATCCCAGTTGATCATTAATCAGCTGTGTCCTGTTCACAGCCCCGTCACTGGGTCAGCTGGTTCGGCCCAGTGTGGGGGTGTCTCCAGTCCTCCCCCAGGGTCAGACCAGACCGGGCCCCGTTGCCTCAGGAGGCCCCATCCAGACTGGCTCCACCTTCACTGCCATGCAGCTGCCCACCACACTGACCATCCGCACCAGCACGCCAGGATCCAGTGAGTGAGGCAGCCACAATGGGAGGAGCTTCTGCTCAGAGCGGACCAGACTGACCATTTTGATGTTTTTCAGTTAACCTCCAAGTGACGCAAGTGGGTGGAGCCAATGCTCTGAAGCTGGCTGGTTCGCCTGCCCTCCCCTTGGGTTCAGCCAATGGCGTCACTAGAGCGACTCCAGTCAGCAGTGGTACAAGCAGGCAGTCACCAATAATCTATCAAAACTCTGTACTCTCAGATGTATTTCCCCTTACCTTTTTATGCTTCACCTGCTTCACAGCTCCTCCTTCCACCACCTCTGCTGTCAGCACAACCTCAGCGCTGACCTCTGACTCCACCCGCGTGGTGATGAGTGTGGAGGAGTTTTATTACGGCACATTTGAAGGTGACCTGAGTCTGAGGAAGCCCCTCCCACTGGGAATCAAAACCTCCACCTTCACCTGTCAGATCTGCGCTCACCTGGCAGAGAATAACTTGAGGTGAGACAGCCAAGCACCTGAGCACATCTGGACCATCTGTATACAGTGCAGTGCTTTGGGTTTTTCACCCGTGTGTGTCTGTGTGTGTGTGTGTGTCTGTGCACGCAGGTTGATGCAGCACATGCTCCAGCACTCTGAGCTGATCAACGGCGGCGGCGATGATGACAGGAAGTGCTGCAAGTTTTGTTACCGACAGTTCTCGTCTGCTGCTCAGCTGCAGACCCACCAGGACCAAGTGCACGGCGCCACCCTGTCCTCCTGTGAGACTAACACCTGCTCACACATCTGCCCACATAATTGTCCTCAAGACTCACCTGTCTTTCACCTGCACTCACCTGACCTTTCTTGGATGTCTTTATTTGAACTTTATTGTACCTGTCTTATGATCTTATTCGGACTGCTTACCTCTGTGTGTGTTTTTTTTTTTTTGTTTGTTTGTTTGCTTTGTTTTCTTGACTTGGACTAACCTGTCTGTATTTGAAACTAGCTGCATTGACCCAGATGCTACCTGTCTTGATTTGGTACCACCTGTCTCTCTTTTTCTCTCTCTCTCTCTCTCTCTCACAGCTATGTGTCGTATCTGTGAGTGGGCATTTGAGAATGAGCCGGTCTTCTTAAATCACATGAAGGCCAACCACAAACCGGGTGAGATGCCTTACATTTGCCAGGTGAGTCTGACCTCTGACCCCAACCCACACACACACACACAGACACTGGCTATCCTCAGGCAGGTCTCGGTCTTACCTCAGGTGTTACGACCTTACAGGTATGTTCATATCGCTCGTCCTTCTACTCGGACGTCCTGCAGCACTTCGCCAGCTTCCACAGAGACTCTCGCTTCCTGCTCTGCGTCTTCTGCCTGAAAGTGACCAGAAATCCTGTCAGCTACCAGCAGCACCTGCTCAGACACCAGGTAAACAGACACACACACCAGATGAAGACAAACAAACACCAGGTAAATACTTCCTGTATATATATGTCTGACTGAGATGTTGGGTCTTTTAATTTGAAATTCCTCCTCTTGTGTCTTCCTGTGCCAGATAAACCAGGCCTTCCACTGTAACAGGTGTCGCCTGCAGTTTGTCTTTCTCAAAGACAAAATGCAGCACAAACTGGAAAACCACCGCAGCTTCCGCCGCCCACCTCAGCTGGAAGGACTGCCACCAGGGTCAAAGGTCAGCTTTACCAGAACTGCTAGGAGCCAGTGTGAGATTTAAATGTGTTAATGTACATAGGTAGCATTAGTGGTCCATGTGTCTCCAGGTGACCATCAGGACCTACGGGAAGATGAGGCCCTCGATGACATCAGCAGGAAGCCGCCTTCTCCAGAACCCCGCATCCCTCATCCAACCAATCATCATCAAGACAGAGCTGCAGAAGTCTCTGATTCAGAAGAAATCACCACGATCCCCAACCAAGAAGCTGGGCAGCCGCCGAGTGCATGGCAACAGGTGAGGCTGGAGGTGATTTAACAGAAGAGACTGGTAAAACTGATGTTTGTGCTGATGTTGGGAGCCTTCTGCTTTGTTGCTGATGTCACGTGATTCAGGTGTGTGTGTGCTCCTTCTGCAGGAGGTCAAGTGATGATGACAGGTTGGTGTGTTTGGAGTGCGGAACCGACGCCTCTGACTTTGCCGCTCACTACCCGACTCACGTCCAGTGCCTGCTGTGTCCCTACAGCAGCTGCTGCTCCAGGGCTTACGCCGCCCACATGATCCAGTAAGTAATCTGAGTATTGCAGGAGGACGCTTTAGTAGTCCTCCCTGCAGTATTTTGGATTCATGAATGATTATCTGAACATTATGATTGATTGGTATTGAAAATCACCGATCATTTTATATCTGCAGCCACCACGTGCCACGCTCCAAAGACAAAGTAGTCCCTCTGCACAGACTGCCTCCTCCATGGTGAGAATCTTATTAATCACTCATTGATTATGTCATTGATCTGATCAGGTTTGTCTTTGCTCTGCAGATGAAGCTCCTCCTCATTTTCTTCTTCTTCTCTTCCTCCTCTAGTCCGTTCCTCTTGCAGTGCTTCAAGTGCAACTTCAGACCTCAGATAGCTGATCAGATGGCCAATCACCTGCTGATGAATCCAGAGCACCACAGCGCCCTCTGCAGGATCAGGAGTAAGACTGCACCTGCTGCACCACCACCACTACAGCCACAACTGCAATAACAACACAAAAACTAAATCTACAGCAACAGTCAGTGCTACACCCTTGCCATGAGGGGTCGCCACAACCAGCAGCAGTCTTTGTTTTGGCAGTTTTATGCCAGATGCTCTTCCTGATGCAGCCCCGTAGGGGATTAGTGTCTCCAGCTGGAGACACTTCAGCCAAAAACAACAACCATAAATAAGTCAACAAAAAATTATAGCAACAAAAACAACAGCCAGACACTTTATTCACTAAAGCTGTTGATATCAGAGTTAAATTATTTCAGAGCTTGTGATAGTCAGATGCCTGTCTGTTTGAACTCAGTGGGACACAAAACCCAGAAACTCTTCCACCAACAAAACACAACATGCTGAGGATAAAATACATGAAACAACAGCAGGCCACCTGATTAAACTGAATTGATCATCAGAGGGGGACGTTAGCTGATCATGCCACAGACGTGACATCTCTGAACCTAAAAGCTGGACGGGTTCCTGATGTTCACTCCCGTCTCTACACAAACAGTCAGTGTGTTTTCCTCTTAAATCAGACTTTTCCTGGTGGGGAGTCTGGACCTGCTTTGCGGTTCCGATGGCATCCGGCTGTGCAGCTAATAAATAAAACTGACCCGAGTGAAAGTTTAGAGTGTCTGCTGCCGTGAGTGGCCAAAGGAGGCGGAGAGATTTGCTCAACCCGATACTTTCTGAAGTTTAGAGATTCTCCTCTGTAACATATTCCAGCCTGAAGCACTCGTCCGGTCTTAAAGGACCGTTGGGTAAAGAAATGCCGTTTGGGTTTCTAAAGCCCTTCTCAGACTGTCTGAAGAAGCACTCTGCTCACTTTTCTGTAAAAAATCAAGACGGTCATGTTACTCATTCAGATCCAGGAACATGTAGTTATAACATGATCTGAACACATGCGGTCCTGTTTTAAACTGCAGTCATAAGAGAGAGAAGTTTTGGTATGGTGCCTGCTTTCTGTCCTGATCTCCCCCTGAACAAATGAAGCTCACTGAAGCGTCAGTGCTTCTCCTGCATGATAAACATTGTTGCATAAGATTTTATCCTGCATGTTGGAGGAAGCCAGAACGTCTAATTTTCCGTCTTTCAGGGAGTTATGAGTTGATTCAGCTGAAAAATATGGCTAAATATTTTAAAGACTTTGGGCTTCTTCCTCAGCTGGTGTTTCTGCTCCTCCATTAAATGCTTAAATGTTCTTCCCACCTTGTTCCTGGCTTCCTGGGCAGCTTTCATTTAATCCTGACACATTAATTAATTCATGATTTCTTGATCCAAATTTATTGTTTCATTTTAAAATATTTTTTTTATTCCAATAAAATTTTATTTAATTTATTCTGAACTGATTGAGCCAAAATCTACTCTGAGCCATCAATAAAAGTTTGATTTATAGTTTTTAAATTATAAGTCAGGTTTATCCAGGAAAAAGTCTTTTTCAACAGCAGAGATTAGATTATACTGACATCAGGATGGCGATCGAGATAGACACTGAATTTGTTAGTGATGGCGGCGTTTCATAAACAGTATGACAGTATAAAGACATAACTTTAATATGATGAACACATGATTTGAGTTTTGTTCACCCTGTCATCGACTTCACTTTATTCTACAAAAGAGAAAATGTCTGAACTTGCATCAGGTCAGCTGTGACCAACTTACAGTTGGGATTAGGCAGTGTTTAAGCCACATGCAAAATTCAATCAAATCTGGTACTTGCATTTTTGGAGTTACAGTTCATATGTAATAATATTGCATTTGACCTAAACCTGAACAGCTTGTTAGGGGTATGGTGGATGTTTAGAGGGTTATTCCAATTAGTCAGATTGACCCACATTGACCAAAGTTGATCCAGCCTTTTTTTTTTCTTTTCTTTCCAGGCTATGTTGAACATGACATCCCATTCTGCCACAGTGAAGAGCAGCAATCTTCAGAGGAAAGGGTACTACCGGAGCAGAACAAGGACTTTCCTGACCCCTCCTGGAGGTCAGCAGATTGTTGGAAACAGGCAGCAGAGGTTGATGATGCCAAGTCTTCCGTCCTTCCGTTTATGCAGAGCAGCGGCCCTCACCACTTCCTGTCCAAGAACAGTGATGCCATTGACTACTTCAACCTGCTCTTCCCGGCTGCACTTATCGAGCTGATTACGACTGAGACCAACGCCCACGCCAAAACTTGCTGTTTCCTCAGCTCCACCTACACAGACTGGATCCCCGTCACCACCCATGAGATCAAAGGTTTCATCGGCTTGGTGATTCTGATGGGGATTCAGAATCTGCCCGATCAGTCGCACTACTGGTCTTGGAGTCACTATGACAACAGCTACACTTTCTATCGAGCCATGAGCTTCAAACGCTTCAAGCAGATCGCTGCTAACATCCGCATGGGGAGCTTCGCCACAGACGAGTACCGTGGCACCAGTAATCCCAGCGACTCGCTGCACATCTTTAGGCCAATGCAGGAAATCCTGAGCAAAGCCATGTGGAACGCCTACCGGCCAAACTGCTGCCTGACGATTGACAGGACACTGCTGCCCAGTCTGGAAGAGGGTAGCAGTCACACCAAAGGGAACCCGAAGACCCAGCCTCAGGTGTGGCTGCTCTGTGACTCCAAGTCTGGTTACTGCCACCGCTTCTTCATCCAAGTGGGGGAGAAGGCGGGTCAGGATCCAGGTTTCACCGTAGTGCCGGAGCTGGTGAAGGGTCTGGAGGGTAAACACCACCAGCTCTACCTGGCCAATTCACTTACTTCTGTCCCACTTATGCAGAAGCTTCTGGATCAGGGCATTTATGCCTCCAGCTCCTTCCCTCCACCCAGCCCCATCTTACCTAGGGAGCTGTGGGAGGAGGGCAAGCTCATAAAACCAGGGGACTTCCTACAGAGACAGTTTGGCCCCCTGCTGGCCACTCGTTGGAGGGATACCAAAGAAATGGGCTGTCTATCAACAAATGCAGCTCCAGGTGAACCAGATACTGTTTGGAGGAGGTCACAGACCAAAGTAGGTGGGCTGGACCCCATCAACCGGCCCTTGGCCTTCTGTCTGTTGCAGGAGAACATGCGAGGCGTTGACATCTGCAAGCAGCTACTGGCTTGCAACCCCCTCGGAGGGATCCCCCAGGACCGTCACTGGCGCAGCCTCTTCTGGTTTCTGATCAACTTGAGCATCGTCAACGCCTTCATAGTGCTGCGTGAGAGCCGCAAAGAGAACCCTCCCGCCTGGGTGCAAGATGGTCTTTTTACTCAGGTCAACTTCCGCAAGCGTTTGGGCAATCAGCTCGCCAAGTGTGCTCAGAAATACTTTGAGACCATGGAGATTGCCACTTCACGCGTAACGAGGAATGAGGTTCCAGATGAGCCAGTCAAACAAAGACACCGGATGATAAAGATCAGCAATATTTCCAAGAGATGCAAGAACTGCAACTTGAAGAACATCCGTCATGAGAGTGTGTACGGCTGTGCCATCTGCAAAGCCAACCTGTGCAAACAGCCAACCTGCTTCTGGGAATATCACGGACTGTCACCTCTAAACAAAGGTCAGTATTTTGTTCAGTAATGTCAAAAGAAGTTGCCTCATTGCTGTGAACTTTAAAAAGGTGTATTTGATGTTTTTAACAGGATCAATAAAAGTTGGATTTCTCAAGGACAGAATAAGGTAAGTTTGATACACATGGTTCAATATCTGATTATTTGATGTGAATTGTTAACAAAGGTTTGTCTTTGCTGCAGCGGAGCAATTGAGGTGGATGAGGTTATGGACAACGTGGATGAGACGATGGGCCCTGTGGAGGACCTGGACTTTTCTGATGATGAGAGACTGGACGAGCTGGATGACACTGAAGAAACGGAAGATGTTAAGGAAGAATTTATAAAAGAAGTAAAACATCCAGAGTCTCATGTGCCATCAACAACAAATGGCCACACCCAACCACCAACCATTTCATCTGCTTCTAAAGAGCGTGAAGATTTCCTGACAGCTCGTCAGCTGAGGATTGCCCTGTTTGCTCTGTGCGATGGATTTCGCCAGGCCTCTCGTGTCTTTTCAACTGAGCCACAGCTCATCCGGTCCTGGCTAAAGGAGGCCAGGAAGTGGCTGAAGGAAACTGAGCAAGAACAGAAGGTTCAAACCGATGGTGGGGATCGCATGGTGGCCTGGGTGCTGTCCATGCGTGAGCAGCAGCTTCCAATCACAGAGAGCAACCTCTTCCACAAAGCCTCCACGCTCAAAAAGAAGGGAGGTTTTAGTGACTCCTTCCGCATCTCTTACGATTGGGCAGTGAACTTCATGCTGCAGCACCGGCTGGGCGTGCGGAGTGCTGGCAGGGCTGCAACACTGGATCGCATCCTGCCACCTCTTCTGGAAGCCAAGGTGAAGTCCTTTAGGGAGTTTACCCAGAAGGTCATCCAAACCCACAAGCTTACAGGGAACACTGTTGCTGCGATGGACGAGTTGTGCATCTTTGTGGACTTGAGATTGGTTCAGGATAAGTCTCGCCGCTTAGAGGCCTTGGAATTCACAGGGTCTTTGCCTCTGCTCACTGTGTACTTGACAGTGCTGGCTGATGGCACCATGCTTCCCGCTCTGGTGCTAGCAAACAGGCAGCTTGATGAAAGAAACCTGCCAGAGTTCATCCAGCTGGAGGCTAGTCCAGACGGTCTGTCAGTCGAGGAAGCTTTGGGCATCTGGACTAAAAAAGTTTGGCTGCAGCACGCACCCATCACACCACAGCCCAGTAAGTCAGTGCTGGTCTTGGACCGGCACCGGGAACACATGGGAGATCAGTTCCTCACTTCCATCAGTGGCTCGGGGACTCTGCCAGCCGTGATCCCTGGGGGGTGCTCCTTCTGTCTTCAGCCACTGGAGATTTGCGTGAAGCCCGTATTGCAGCGCTTCCTGCTGTCGCGCTGGTCAAAGTTCATTGCCAAAAATCCAAAGGAGATGGAGGACCCATTACCACAGTCTCTACAAGCAAAAGTGGGCCAGGTGTTATTTGATTGGGTGGTCGAGGCTCTGACGCACCTGAATAAAATCCCACAGTTGTGGAAGAAGTCCTTTGACTTGACTGGTCTCCTGGTGGGGCCCAAAGAGGAGAACATGGAGGTGGACAATGAGGAGGACAAAACAACAACTGAAAAACCAGAGGCTATTCAGTCAGATCTGCTGAAGACCCTGACTGAGATCCTGCTTGGTGATGAAGCTTCAGAGGGAGGTTCTCCAGATCTGCTGGAACTGGAGGATGAAGAGGACACAGAGGAGGAACAACTAAGAATGGAAGAACAGGAGATAGTTGAGAAAAATCAGGAAAAAAAAGATGAAGAGACAGGGAAGGAGTCAGAAGAAAGAGAGGAGATGGAAGAGGAATTAATGAAAGCTAAGGAGCAGGGTAGGCCAGAGGACACTGAAAAGGAGGTAAAGGAGATGGTGAAAGAAAAGGAAGAAGACAGGAAGAACAGTGAGGAGAATGAGGAGAACAGGAAAGAGGAGGTTAAAACAATAGAGGACGATAGTGAGGAGGAGGGCAAGGAGGCAGAGGAGGACAAGAAGGAGGTGAGCAAGGAAAGACGAGAGACCAGGATAGTGATTGGAGAGGAAGTCGGGGATGAGTGGAAGATAACGGTAAAGAGCCGGACTGAAGGTGTCGAGGCTGATGGAGAGGAAGGTGACAGGATGGAGGAAAGCTCGAACATGGATCAAGACACGGTGGAGGTCCAAAGACTGTCTGTGGTTTTCCGTGAAGACGTCCATTATCTCTAACACTACAGGAGGGCAGTTTGGGGTGGGGATACCTGTCTGTAAGGGTGGGCACACCTGTCCAGGTGTGGACTGGAAGCTGGTGCAGCTGTATTACAAACTTCCAGTGGGGGGTGTCGAACAGTGACAGCTGAAAATCTCATTGATCGTTTTGCATTTTGAAAGGGTTTTTCATTTGTTTGATCTCGTGGACAACAGTGGAATAGCAGCTCATTGGTTTGGATCAGGAGTCACATCGCAGAAACCAGCGGGGCTGAGTTGTTGCTGTACAGAGACGAGAGGATTTTTATTGTGTTTGGGTTATTTTAGGGAATAAATCAGTGAGAATGAACTTTGCAGGTGTTTTTCTGACAGATATGTTTGATTTTTACACAGGAAGTGATCGAGTGTTTATTGAAAACAAAACACCTACATAACACTTGAGATTATTTTGTATTTTAGGTCAGAAGTTTTGTCTCCAGACCAGCCAATCACGATCCAGCTACATCTGTGCTTTGAGTCTCATATGTGTTTGTGAAGATGTCCGTTTCATAAATTTCTAAGTTGGGCTGATCCGATCCTTGAGGAACATGGACAGAATTCTGTCCCGAGCTTTTGGAATAACTGCTAAGAAACTGAAACAGTCACATAGCCTCTTTGGTGGAGGCAAAAACTCCAGTTTAACATCATGTGGAGGTCCAGATTTATCAGTGGGTGCAGACAGTCCTGAGAGTGTGCACTAACACTTATTTTAATGGTTTAATCATTAAAATGTCCAAAAGTACAAGCTCACTTGGAGAGTGCAGACCTCCTCCATCCTGATGGTTTGCTCTTCTATCAGCATAACCAAAGTCAATCCATGCTCCACCTCCCCATTAAAATTCATGAAATTTGGCCTGTTGATCGTGGTAATCCCACTGAGACGGATTAATATGCCGAGGAGAGGAGGCCACTTTTAACCCTTAAAGCAGGAAAACGAGGTGAACATGTGAGACAAAAACACACCATTACAAACCGCTGGTTCTCTTGCATGATGGAGTCCTGGTGGCTGATTGGCTGGTCTGGATCACAGGAAGATGATTTTGTTGTAACGGGCAAGACAGGAAGTGTCCGTCTGATTGGATCGTGATGCCTCGTGAAGAGCTAATGATGTTTCGGTGCTGCTGTACAGACTTTAGATGATGTTCCTCATTAATAAAATGGGAATATTCACTTTTGGATCCTTTTCTTTAATTTAATATCTGATATGAAATTTTTTGATGGAGTTTTTGTTTGCTGGTGAACTTTGAGTCAACAGGAATCAGCGCAGCGTCATAGTCGCGTTCATCATTTTAGGCACTAAACTGTTCAGGCTGTTTTCAGTACAGATTCAGCAGCAGTCGTGAAGACTTGGGTCTGCCCTTCGTCAGACAAAGCAGCGTCATACTGTCACACGCTGGAAAATCTGAAAACATCACCTTAACACAAGAGCGTTTTCAGTGGAAGCTGTGATTTTGCTGTTTTCATTTCCGCAATCACATGGAAACGTTTCAGAAATGATCGCCGCAGGTTTTTTTTAATGACATGTTACAGAATATGGGAGATGAAAACCAAATGACAAAGAAAAAAATGTTTCAGTCAAATACACAAACACAACCAATCAGGGGAGGTCAGCCTCTGTTTATACTGCTGGAGTTTCATGTTCAATACAGTTTTTTATTTGTATAGTGCCAAATCACAACAAACAATCACCTCAAGGCGATTCATATTGTAAGGTAAAGACCCTACAATAATACAGAAAAACACAAAAGTCAACACGGCCTCCTATGTGCCAGCACTTGGCAACAGTGGGAAGGAAAATCTCCCTTTTAACAGGAAGAAACCTCTGGCAGAGCTAAGCTCTGGGAGGGGCAGCCATCTGCCACAACCACTTCGACATGAAGGGAGGAAGATGGGACAAAAGACATGCTGTAGAAGAGAGCAAGAGATTAATAATAACTAAAGATCAAATGCAGAGGGGGGTATAAACTGAGTCAAAAGAGGAGAGTGAAGAAGAAACATTGCATTATGGCAATCCCCCAGCAGCCTAGGCCTATAACAGCATAACTAAGGGGTGGTTCAGGGTCACCTGATCCAGCTCTGACTGCTCTGGCTTTATCAAAAAGGAAAGTTTTGAGTCTAATCTTAAAAACAGAGAGACTGTCTGAATCTGAGCTGGTTGCAAAGAAGAGAAGGCTCTGCCTCCCATTCTACTCTTAAGTATGATAAATGGACTAGTTCTTATATAGTGATTTTCTACTTACACAACACGTTTACACTTACTCCATTCACACCCATTCATACAAGCACTTCCATGATGAACTAAGCTAAATGCTTTTATTATCTAACATTCACACTCCAACAGTTGCATCAGAGAGCAACTTGGGATAGCCAGGAATCAAACCACCAACCTTCCGATCAGTGCTCTACCTCCTGAGCTACAGCCACCCCATAAAGTATCCTAGGAACCACAAGTAAGCCAGCAGTCTGAGAACGAAGTGCTCTATTGGGGTGATATGGTACTATGAGGTCTTTGAGATAAGATGGGGCCTGATTATTCAAGACCTTGTATGTTAGGAGAAGGATTTTAAATTCTACTCTAGATTTAACAGGGAGCCAATGAAGAGAAGCCAATATGGGAGAAATCTGCTCTCTCTTTCTAGTCCCTGTCAGTACTCTAGCTGCAGCATTTTGGATCAGCTGAAGGCTTTTCAGGGGGCTTTTAGGACAGCCTGATAATAATGAATTACAATAGTCCAGCCTAGAAGTAATAAATGCATAAATTAGCTTCTCATCACTTTGAGAAAGGATGTTTCTAATTTTAGAAAGACTGCAAAAAGTGGTCCTACATATTTATTTAATATGTACATTGAAGGACATATTCTGGACATATCCAGTGTTACTGGAGGCCAGAGTAATGCCATCCTGATTAAGTATCTGATTAGCCATCATTTTTCTAAGATTTGTGGGGCCTTTTTCAGTTTCTATGCCATATGTCAGGATAAGGTCCAAAGTCTGATTAAAGTGGTGGGTGGGCTCCTTTACATTTGAGAGAAGCCAATTGTATCTAATACTAGATTAAATGCATTTTCAGCATCTACATGGATGTTAAAATCACCCACTATAATTAATGTATCTGAACTGAGCACTAAATCAGATAAAAAGTCTGAGAAATCAGACAGAAACTCTGAGTAAGGAGCAGGTGGACGATAGATAATAACAAATAGAGTCGGGCAGACTCTGACAATAAGTACCCCAAAACAATACAAACTAAACTGAGAAGAACAAATAAAAAATAACTAATGAAAACTAGAACCTGTAATAAGTGAGTGTGGTGAGCTGTGGGACATCCAGCTCTGGTTTTATTAACATCTGAATAACAGCAGCTAAATGTCTCCACACATCCAACCAGAGCCAAACACAAAACAGCTGTGATGTTTCAAAATCAGACTGTGGTACCGTGTCAGTGATGTGCATGTGAGAACACAGGAAATGAGTGCAAGTGTTGTTTTCATGCTTGTGCACAGTTATGGTTACAGACTCTTAACCTCCAAATGTTCAAGATAAGTTTATTTGCAGCTGGACTTTAGTCAAAACGAAACCAAAACTCTTTTTTTTAAGCTGTTGGCTGCTCTGCGGTTTGTGAACTAAGAGAGTCGTTTTAATCTGAGTGATCTGCACAAACACAGCAGGACTCCGAGTGGCTGCAGAGCTTTCTGTCCGCTCTGCTTCACACTAACAGGTTTTCCCTCCTCTTCACACTGTTCTGAATGCTGCAAATACAAATAATTTTAAAAAACCCATTTATTTTAACAAAAAATCTGTTATCACTGTGATACGAATGCAAATGTAAAGACCATGTGGCCAAAGATCTGAATCATTCACACCGCTGTGTGTCCATCATCAGTCTCAGGTGTGTTTTTGGGTTCCTGACAGGTTTGTTTTTGGTAAAATCAACTTAAAATGTTTTTTGGCAGTAAAAAGGTTGTGAGCCCAGGTTAACCTGAGCTTTCTGTTGGATTAGTGCAGAGGTGGGTTGGTTTCTGCATCAGTGATGTCATCAGAGCCTCACTTAAAGCTTCCTCTTTAGTCCTCCTCGCTGCATCCAGGATTTAACAGAGCAATAAATCTGCTGTTCTCGGTCCAAAGCAGCTCCACTCTGCACGGTTTCTGAGCAGGTCCAAAGTGAAGTGAGCGCTCTGAGACGCGGCACTCAAAGGTTTTAAATATAAATACTGAGTCAGAGTCAGGTAGCTCGAACGATCCAAAAACTGACCGTAGAAATAGTCACATTCATTTCTCTTTAATTGCACATTTATTTTTTTTACCTAGAGAACTATGAGAAAGAACGAGGTGCCTCAGAGTGCACCTTACCTGAATACAGCCCAGGTAGAGCTCAGGTACAGCTGTGTTTCAGACATGCTGCAGGCCAAAGCAGAGCCTCTGTAATCAGCACACAGACATTTCTTCACATAAATTCGTTTTCATGAGGCGGGAGGTTTCCTGTAAAGTCTAATCTGACCTTCTTGTGCTTAAGTGGTTTGCACCTTTTTGTAAACTCTCTGTATTTCTATTCATGAAGGCGTCTCTTGGTTGCAGAGCTTCACAGTGATCCTCCTGCCTCCTTCAGTGGTTCGATGCTGTGAAGTTGTTCTTCTGAACCATGGAAATAATTCTACTGTCCTATGCTTTAGCTGTCTTCTGTGCTCTTTCAGTCTTTTCAGTTTCAGGCAGGAACGCAGATTTAACAATGGGAGGCTCATGAATGAACATGAACCTGAAGAAACAAGGCACATGTAAGAACACAGAGGGAGGAACTAACTAAGAACCAAACTGAGAACATGATTAAAAATATTTAGATGGAAAACGGTACGAGATTCAGAAAACAGTGAGCAGCCAATGAGGAACAAGACAGTCTGACCTTCAGTCACAGATTGATGGTTTGATTTAAAGCCTCTGTGGGGGTGTACAGAGACCAAACCATAAAACTAGAGTGCTCTGGCACCAAAGAAGCTCTGATGATTCATCAGATTCTTTGACACTAGAACTCCCATAGGTGGTCATTTTGACCGCAATACATTATTTACATAAATTTATAATAAAGAAATGTGATATATATAATTTGTAATCAATACAAGATCAAAGAATACATGGATCTGTAATGTTACCAATCAACTAAAGATGGTCATGGTCATATCTGTCATTTTGACCATATGCATGTACAGCATAATTTGGTGGAATTGGAAGCTTTTTGATCCCTGATAGCTACGACCTGCTGTTGATGGGCAAAGTGTTGTTCTTGGTACTCTCAAGAACTTGAAAACAGGTGACTGGACTTTATTTAAACCCTAGTGGGGGCTGTACCCTTTGGAGGTGTTTGATGACCCATTGGTATTCATCATCAAATGTGTGAACAAAACATGTGCATAATTACCACAAAGGGTTTCCTGTGAAACCAGTGTGACACCTGTGAGACCTGGTCACTTCAGATGGCCTCAATAGGTAACTTGAAGTGAGATGTGAGTGGGGTTTGAGGCACCTGGAAGGGATTTCTAGATTGTATTGTAGGAAGCTGACAGCTGGTGTCATAAACCACCACCTCTGTTCAACGATGGTCGTTCACAGTGGACATACGTAGATGGCCTCTTTCACTCCTCTTTGTTCTCGGGCCAAAATAGTTACTGAAATATGCAACATGCTGCGTTGTATAGCGGGGGATGTGTAGCATGCTTATCAGTTCCTTCTCCTCTCCAGCTACTGGCCTCATCTGGGTCCTGTAGGCACAGAACATCAGACCAAAACACACATTCTTCTCCACTAACTCATCCAGCATGATTTTCCTGCCTCTCTGCTATGAAGTCTTATTTCTGTCTCCTGTGCAGTGTTATTTCAACACCTTCACCTTGTGCAAAGATTAATGCTGCGATATGCTACTTGATACTGTAGTTCTACTTAAATTGTTATATTTATGGTATGTCTACTGTGCCGCTTATTTACACTCCTTTCTTCAATACAGGGGTATCATACCTCGGATAGTACTGTATTTTAGGGCTTTTATTACAGTGATAAAGGAACACATGAAGGAACATTTCCCCTTCCAATCAAACAGTAAAGCGGTCAGGTTATGGATCAGAGGTCAAACTTAGCTGTGCCCTTCACTAAATTCGAGAGCTGTGGATGTGTGATCTTCTCCTTGTTGACCTTTTACCTATTTTAACTTTTCCCACTGCAGAATTGTCATCTGTGGTTGGTTTGTTGTGATTTGGCACAATATAAATAACCCTGAACTGAACTGAAGTATGTTTCCAATAGATGGTACAATGCAACTGTGTTGGTTTCATGAAATCTGCTGCTGCCGTCACCACGTGGCCACGCCCCCTGGCCCTCTCTGCTTGGAAATGCACAAAAAGTGATTTTAAAGTGATCCTCGGCATGTCTGTAGTGCTCTAACACATGACGCCACTGACTGGAGAATGCGCTGCCCTGAGGACAGCATTTTTAAGCTGTTGATTACACGGATTATTATTATTCATGTTTTCAGGTGGAGTAACTGTGTGTGTGTGTCAAAGGTTTATTTTAGCCTTGAGTGTCTTATTTCTACCCTCTGCAGTGGGAGTGCGTGCGGGTGCAGTCGGGCGTGTCGGTTCTGGTTTGTTTACAGTTTTCCCGTCAGGGTGGGGTGGAGGACCAACTGTGTCTGTCCTCCGGTATTATCGTCCTCTGTGTCAGTCTTTGTTTCAGCTTCCTTTCCCTCCTCTCTTCTTTGCTGTCAGCCTTTGTCTGACCTTCTTTTTCACTTCCTTTTGGCTTCCCTTTAGTCTTCTCTATTTTCTTCACTCTCTTGCCAATCTTTAGTCACATTCCCATAAATCCATATATTGTTTCCCATCTTTTTCAATGTTTGATGTTATTGAGATTTGATCTGATTTGAATTTATTTATTTGGTAGGGACAATGCACATTAATAAACAATATGTAAATGTGCCTAATGAACATTAATTTTGCGTCACTGGTGATGTTTTTATCTTTAATGTTAGCATTTTCAGCTTGGTCCTGTGGATGAGCTCGAATTATGCTGACAGAGCCCCCCCCCTCTCTTTCACTCACACAGACACCATGTTTTCAGACTTTTTTTTTTTGAACAATATTTATTCAGGAAATTTTATAACAATACAAATCGATACAAAGAAACGAATATATGAACAAATAGCGACTCTACTGATAGTACATTCAAGAAAATATTTCCCAGCCAAATAAAACTAAGTACAGTAAGTGTGCCCTTGCCACTATGATGTGTCACAGTTCAAAAATAAGTAGTAATTAAAAATAAATGTTAGTATAACCGTCAGTATTTAAGCCCATCCAAAGTGGTTCATGACAGGAGCCCACAGGTCTATAAACTGATCCGATTTCAAATGAAGTTTTGCAGTAATTTTCTCCATTACATACACCTTTTTTAAACCTTCTTTCCATTGAGGAAGTGAGGGAGGCAGTGCTTTGAGCCAAGAACGTGTTATCATTTTCATTGCCACCATAAAACAGATTTGAAGCATAATAACTTTCTTTTTTCCCAATCCACCCAATGGTATTAGACCCAGAATATAGTGTTTTGGATCAAGTGGCAGATTACATTTTAATATAGTTTGAGTTTCTCCTTGAATCCCTTGCAAGTATGGTTTAATGAATGGACAATCCCAGAAAATATGTAAATAGTCGCCAATTTGTCTACAACCCCTCCAACATAGTTCACTTTTAGTTTTGTCACTCTTCGATAGCATGAGTGGTGTCCTAAAAAATCTCATCTTAATTTTCCAGTTAAACTCCTTCCATGTTGGGCTACATGTAAGTTAAACGAGCCTCCTCCCACACTTCGTCCTCAATGACTGCGTTTGCCTCCAACTCCCACCTCCCCTTCACATCCAGAGAATTATCAGATGAACACAGTTGTAGGTGTTTATACATATTTGAATTTTTTTTTTTACCTTAGTTTTGTCCTTAATCACCTCAGTCAAAAGATGTTCAATTGGGTTTGGCAGCCGTTTCAGAGTCTCCCATTCTGAGCATGACAGTGTATAATCTCGTATCTGTAAATACCTATAGAAATCGTTAGAGCGTAAACCAAATTCATCCTGAAACTGTTGGAAGGGTTTTATTATCTCTCCGTCGAACATTTGGTGTATAATCATTAGGCCTTTACCTGCCCAGGTCTTAAATCTGGAGTCTATCCTATTAGGTACAAAATCCACAATCTTAGAGATTCTGAGCGCCCTCGGTGTTGTTAGAGGTGCACCAATCTTCTTCCTTACCTGCACCCATACCCGTTGTGTACATCCAATCCACTCATTATCTGTTCCAAGATCTCTCCACTTCTTCCTTTCTAAGAAAGGTGCCATCTCCAGTGAAACAGCCTGGCACGCATGATTCTCTAATTTAATCCACTTTGTTTCCTCATCCTGAGATACCCATTCCACTAACCCACGCAACTGTGTCAGGCTTGCTTTTTAATTCTAATTTTTAAGTAGATTTTTTTTAAATTATTTTGTTGCAGTTTTATTTGCATTACTTAGTGTGTTTGCCAGAACTACGTCGGCCTACTTTTAACGTGCTGCACGCAGTTGTTTATTCCTGTGGCCTTAGGCTGTGATCTATGCGGTCCCGGTCCGCAGCTCTCTTTACTTTTCTGCGTGACTCATCACTTTCTCCTGCAGCTTCTTTCTGACACAACTCATTTCATGCTCAGTGAGGTTAAACTCAACATGTCTTTCAATACAAAATAATGGCACATTATTATTATTATTATGATTCAGCCATCAGTTGTTTCCTGTTTGGACCTTTCAAAATGCTGTGAAAAAGTTTTGAAGCGGGAATAATGTGAGCTGTTTAAAGAGACTGCGCTGCTCTCAGCTCATCACAGCGTTTTACCCGTGAAACAGCCAGAAGTTCAGTGTGTCTCTCTCGGCTTTTCAGCATTAATGTGTGTTTGAGACCCCCCCCCCTGCTTTCTGATTGGCTGTTTTCTGACATACAAGCATTGAGACTCCGCCCACTTCAGTTTTCACACTCGAGCTGGTCAGGGGGAGTTCAGACTAGCTGGATCACATCAGACCCGAAGCTCAGACATGGGTGAGTCCAGTTTTCTTTCAAGCGTGAATCAGAAGCTTTCCTCCTGCAGGCTGATCGGACCGAGCAGCTCTCACTCCTCCCCGTGCAGTGTGTGGTTTCTCAGGCTGAGCTTTATGCTCTGCTGCAGCCGCAGAACAAAATGGGGAGTGAATGCATGGCTTGACCTTGAGTTATACAGTGCTGTGTTGCTGCCGTGCTGGAAGCTGCAGGTTGAATCTCCAATAAGTAAATCTGCATAACTTTGTTTATTTAAAAGGAACAATGCACAATAATCAGCATTAGCACTACAGCTGATCACGGAAAGACATTTTTAGCATTTTTCCTTTTAAAATGATGGAGATGATACCTGATTATTGCAAGTTTAAAATAAACTGATGGCTTAATATGACCAGCAGGAAAACAGCAGCCTGCTCCTTCAAACTGCAGGGTGTGTGTGTGTGTGTGTATGTATACAATGCTGCTCTCTCTGAGGTCAGATTAGTTCACTTGGATCCTTGTTAGGCTGCAGCTGCTTTGCTTTTTATTGCAGCTTTTCTCCTTTATGTCCTTTCTTGCATCCGTAGATTTAAAGTCACACACGGCGCTTTTCTGAGCGTTTTTAAAGCTGTTACTCGTTTACACCTGTGGCTCTGACTACGGTGGCCCCAGAGGAAAAAAGCAGGAAGGAGGCACAATGCAAATTATCAAGTTTATTGATATCACGTTCAAAGTCCATGTTCGGTTAATGCAACAAGCAAAACTTTATTTACACAACACAGTGTGAGGTCACACAGAACAATCCCGATAACCTGACGAGGTGAACTGATCAAATATTACCCGCAGGAACACAAAGAGCGGCCGCCCACAGAAACAGTCAATAAAGATAAACCCTGAAAAAAGAGAAACTGAAACAGGAAACCAAGAAAAACAATGGAGTGAAATAAATTATCAGTAAGACCAAAAACTGGACAGCATGCTTATAGAGTTGTTTCTTGGTAATCACTGTGTCTGCGTCCCTTTCTCTGGTTACTTCCTGTTTTATTTTGGTAAGTCGCTTTCATTGCTCTGCTTCCTGCGTTTTTGTTTTCCCTGCTGTACGCTGGTGTGTGGGCTGGGATCCTGACTCATGTGGGGCTTAAATCTGGGCCACTTCTGGCCCAGATTTGGGGGCTCAGCTCTGTGGGCCAGAGGTGGCCCAGCATCAGGAGATGTTTGATGAGAGTCCTGCTGATGACTTCTATGTGTGATTCAGGTGTGTTGAAGTAGAGACACATCTAAAACCTGCAGGACACCGGCCCTCGAGGCCTGGAGTTGCCCACCCCTGATCTAGAGCCTCTTCTGGAGGTCCTAGCTCATCTTTCCTCTCAAACAGCTGAATGCCAGTGGTTTCCAGGAGATGTCCTGAGATGTTCTGAATTCACAAACTGGAAGTTTGTCCTGGAAAACTCAGTGCGCTTAAAACAGCAGGGTCAAAGCAACTGAGGTTTAGGTTTGGTTGACAAATCAGGGGATCTGCTGGTAGTCACAGGGTCATCTGCACAATTCAAACAAAGCACAGAAGCTCATGCAGAGCCTTGTGTGATGTGTGGAGCAGAGAAGAGTGAGTGGCTTTGTTTTTCATGCTCCTGGTCTGAAAGATCTCAGAGCTTCTCTCACTGCTGGTTCCACCTGATAAACCCTAACAGCGGCTCTGTGGAGCCTCGTGAAGCTCCTGCTGGAGCAGACTGAAGGTGACGCGAGGCTGCAGATTTACTGATGCGCCAACAGTAAAATCTTCCATCTGAGATTCTTCGTGTGCAGCTGCCTGCAATAGACCAGACAGGAAACGCCAATTTACTGCATCCACACCATGTCACACAAGCATCCAACAGGGATTTAATGACCTTTGAACTCTGGTATTTTTCAGCAAGCTGCTCTGGATGTGGACCGGGATACCGCAGCCCACTGGACGCCATGAAGGGTGAGCTGATCAGCTGTGTGTGTGTGTGTGTGTGTGTCACATGACCACTGCTGCAGGTTAACCTGTACCTATGTACTGAGGATCAGCATTTCCTGCTGATGAAGGAGTCATGGTTCCTTCATGGTCTTTACATTTTAGTTGAATATAAAGGTCACTTCTACTAGAGTAACATATGAAAAGGTAAAGTTAACATTTTGGCCAGTGTTGGTAGAACATCTCAGCAGCTTAAAGCTCTAATTTTGCTGTTTCCTGCTTGAAGGTCCCCGGGAGGAGATCATCTACCTGCCCTGCATCTACCGCAACACCGGGACCCTGAAACCCGACTACCTGGCCACTGTCGACGTCAACCCCAAATCCCCCACCTACTGCCAGGTAGCCTGGAACCACCTGCTGGATGCTGAAGACTTCCTCCTCCTCCTTTCTTTAGTTTGATGACTAATATCAAAGTTTTTGTCTTTTCTTTGTTCTCCTGTCAGTTTTCTCCTGCTACTACATCACTGCTCCTCTCAGAAGTTTTGCCAGCATTTCTTCCTCCTCCTCCTCCTCCTCTTTCAGGTTTTTGTTTCTGTCTTTAACCTCCAGGATTTCTTTTAATATCTGTCTCATTCAAAGAGAAATTACTCAAACTTATTCATTCCAAAAGCCACAAATAAGCCTTGAGAACATGCTAACATATGTACTTTGCTGTGTCATGACCTCTGACCCATGCCCTCACAGGTGATCCACCGGCTGCCGATGCCGAACCTTCGTGACGAACTGCATCACTCCGGCTGGAACGCCTGCAGCAGCTGCTTCGACGACCCCTCCAAGAAGAGAAACTACCTGATTCTGCCGTCGCTCATCTCCTCCAGAGTCTACGTGGTCGACGTCGGGACGGATCCCAGAGCGCCCAAAATCCACAAGGTACGGATGGCTGGCGGCGCTGCTCCAGCAGCCACTGGAGGTTTGGCTGGCTTTGGAGGTGGTTTATGATTGGATCTGTGTTCAGTGAGGTAAAATGCCTGTTTGACAGCGGAGTCTGGTGGCTTCAGATCCTCTTCACAAAGGTTAGCGTACATGCTCATCGTACACTGACTGTAGGCACGTAACTCCTGCAAATCGACTTTAAAAAATCTCAGACTAAGCCTGAGACAGCAGCATATTTACTGTGTTGTAGACGTTTAAGGGTGATGTTTTCTTCCACTCACTGACCTTTGGGATATCTCCAACATAAAAGGAAAGAAATCAGGTGAGTGTAGACGAGTCAGACGAACTCGCTGGGGTAATAGAGAGAGAGCAGGTGGAAGCAGAAGGTTGTGATCAGAGGGAGGATGAAACTGAAGGCTGCTGCTGGTCTGACTGTGAGACCTTCACTGCAGTCGTTTTCGGCCATGAACTTTGGACCATTTCAGGAGAGACATGCTGGGATGTTTTTCTCACACAGCCTTTGCGCCGGGAGCTGGCAGCTTTCATTGCCTGGTGAGGCTGGGCTCACAGTCACCGCCGTCTCGTGCTTCAGGGCCGCAGGAAGTGAGAAAACAGGTTAAAGTGAAGCTGCATCACTAAAGACTGGAATTTAAGGGTCAGGAGGCCCATTCGGTCCTTTACAGAGAAGGAGCCCACACTAACTAAACCCTGAGACCCCACAGCAGCTTAGACACCTCAGATCAGCAATGCAGCAGCAGGGTCCTCCACAGAGGTTTTCAGTGTGTTCTGACGCTTCACGTGTTTAATGGTAGATTTGGGGAAACTTAATCCTCGCTGTTTTTGCAGCAGCTGTTCTCTTTAAATTCAGAGATGACTCCTTTGGGTTTCCTGTCAGAGTGAGGAGGAGGAGCTCATCCTGAGTTTAGACTGGATGATAAACTCTCCCACAGCTGTTCTTTTAAAAAAAAAAAAAAAACATTTGGAAGACATTTGACCTGCTGCTGAAGTGGGAGATGATCAGTGGCTTCAGTGAATCCAATAAATAATCTGAACACACAACCCGTGTGAGGCCTGTGGGGTCATCGCCCCGGTTCTCCTCAGAGACTCTGACAGGCCGCTGCAGCTTTAAAACTACAAAATAATGAAGTCTCTACCACCACCGAAGCTGAAGCGTGAAATGAAAGTGGCCGAGCTACAGTTATGTTGTTGCTGTGCCTTCAGATGGTGGAGCCTATCGAGCTGTACTGGAAGTGTGGGCTGGCGAACCCTCACACCAGCCACTGTCTGGCCAGCGGTCAGATTATGATCAGCTGCATGGGAGACCCGTCAGGTAACGGCAAAGGTAAGACTGCAGCTTGAATCCTAACCACCTCCTAACAGCAGAAAGGCCGCAGAGAGAGAGAGACTCCTCAGCAAACTGTGCACCATTTGAGAACAAGAGCGAGCAGTTCAAACCCCGTTCAGTTAGCTACAGTGGCATCTAGTGGTCCGTTTTACACCCAAGCTTCAGCCTCTGGGGCTGAAAAGAGAAGCTGCAGTTCCTACTGCAGTGAGTCAATAACTGACTTGTTTAAATTGTACTTAAAGTTTGCATTATTGGGGGTGTGGCCTCTTTGACAGGTGGATGGCAGCCCAGGAGACTGTAGATGCTAGCTGTCTGCTAGGCTTCAAAGCTAAAATCAAGACTTCAAAAAAGTCTTCAGGAGCCAGTGGGTGAAGTCATGGAGGTGACATCAGTCTTTTATACGTCTTTGAGTTTACCTCTTATGTCCTCTCAGGTGGTTTTGTTCTCCTGGACGGTGAGACGTTTGAGGTGATTGGTAACTGGGAGCACCAAGGTGAGGCGGCGCCTTTCGGTTATGACTTCTGGTACCAGCCTCAGCACAACGTGATGATCAGCACCGAATGGGGAGCGCCCAAAGCTCTGGTCAACGGTTTTAATCCAGCTCATGTCAAAGAAGGTGAGTCGGAGTTTTAACTGGCTCACAGTTTTACAACTATAGACTTTGAACTTCAGTGGGTACCACGAAGTTCTCGATTCCAATAAAGTCAATTTTATTTATATAGCACATTTCAAGGTAAATATAAGATAAGTGCTACAAAGAAAGATAAGGTTTAAAAGGTGAGTTTTTAAGCTGCATTTTGAAAGAGACCGCTGAGTCCTCAGCTCTCAGGCGCAGAGGGAGAGCGCTCCAGTATGAGGCACCGCCAGCAGACCCTGATGACATCACTTCACCTCACCTCAGGGACCTGAAGCATGTATGTAAAAGTTCTCTGATGTATGCTGGTGCTCGCCCATGCAGCGCTCTCAAAGACAAAACCAGAATCTTAAAGTGTGCTCTGAAGTTGATGGGCAGAGTCCTTAGACTCAGTCAGAAGCCGCGCAGCAGCGTTCTGAAGAAGCTGCAGACGTTTCAGGGACGCTTTAAGACAAGTGGACAATGAATTACAACTGGAAGGGCACTCAGTAGAGCACATAACTCGCCCAACCCAAATTTTCTATGTGCCGATACCACGCTGCAATAAATACCACCCAGTGTTGTTATACTCAATCATAAATAGTTTTCAGCATTCTGCATCATTAGATCCAGAGTCGTCCTTTGATCATGAACAAACTTTGCTGCGTGACACAAGGTTAGCAAATATGTAAACCCTGTCCCTGTTTCACAATCACTTTTACAAAATCCTGGATCCTGATCATGATCTGGATCACCTCCCTCCGTCTATCGGTGGGTGAGGCAAAATTGCAAATATGATGGAATAAACATGAACAACAATCTTCACTTCAGAGTGAGACACAGAGGAACTCATCTTGGCAATATTTCTTAAGTGATAAACCAAGAGCGAACCACAGATTTGAAAATGCAGGCAGAGTCAAAACTTACTCCAACGTTCCTCATATTTGAGTAAATGTGGAGACCAAGAGTTTCCATTCCCTTAGACACAAATCTGTCAGAGGCACAAACGGGAACTTCTGTTTTCATAAAGCTGGATTGAAAGAAGAACCACTCCAAAGCAGACCCAGCCAGTATCTCAGCCTATCGAGCATAGCGTGATGGTCAGCAGCATGAAAGGTCGGGTAAAGAAACGGATATAAATCCCAGCAGGACTCTGACAGGAGTTCCTGATGCCTGCCTTCCAGGGTGGCTTCAGTAGGTACCACAAAGTTTCCCAGTTGGTACCCAGGCTTTTATTTACTCTTCCAATAAATTAATGAATTCAGTCAAATCGGTTCAGCTGAGCTTTAGAGGAGCTCATTAGTATCGCAGAGTTCTTGGATTCGATCCCAGTAATCCCAGTATCCATCAGCTTAGATGCTTCCTGTACTCATTCTTGCCACTGTTGGTGTGTTGCAGGCCATTATGGCAGTGCCCTGAATATCTGGGACTGGACCACCCACAAGAAGCTACAGAGGCTGGATCTGGGTGAAGAGGGCGCTATTCCTCTGGAGATCCGATTCCTCCATGACCCGAGCGCCACTGAGGGCTATGTGGGATGTGCTCTGAATTCAGCCATCTTCAGATTCTACAAAACAGCAGTCAGTACCGCCGGGTTCATGATTGCTCTGCTCAGTTCTGGTTAATCAGTGATCAAACTGAGATAAATGAGTTATAAAACTGAACTACTGCAACCTTTAGATGTTTTCAGCAGGAAGAGGTTTGAAGTACAGGTGCAGAGCTACCCACTTTACTGTGGTTTGATTTTTATTTATAAAGTGCTGCATGGTTCAAGGCAAAGACTGACGCTGGTCAGTAAAGTTCCAGAAGCAGCTGATGAAACGTCCACCCTCAAAGAGATGTTCTCCTAAAGCCTCGCTGAGAACCGGCAGCTGCGTCCTTAGATTAGCTGATGTTAGCGTGCTAACTCTCAACATGCTGATGCTGACATGCTCTCTGTGTCTCAGAAGGGGGACTGGGCTGCAGAGAAGGTCATCAGGTGTTCCCAGTAAGAAGGTGGAGGGATGGATGCTACCTGAGATGCCAGGTGAGTCTGACGTTCAAACCTTTCACCTCTCTGTCACCTGTCTGCCCTCTCACCTGTCTGTCTGTGCAGGTCTCATCACAGACATCCTGCTCTCATTGGACGACCGTTATCTCTACTTCAGTAACTGGCTGCACGGTGACATCAGACAGTATGACATCACAGACCGGAGAAACCCACGACTGGTCGGCCAGGTCTGGTTTCATGACACCTTTCAACTGATGTCACTGAACAGAGCGAGAAAGTTCACCTGTCTGTCTCTTCCAGGTGTTCTTGGGAGGAAGTATCGTCAGTGACGGGCCTGTCAGGGTCTTGGAGGACCCGGAGAACCAGCAGCAGCCCCGCCCCTGCATCATAAAGGTGCCACAAACAGGAAGCAGTTCACCTGCCTCCAGCATTAGGGAAAATCTGAAGGTGTTAACAAAAAAATGGATGTAGTGGATGTTAAGAGATTGAAATCTGGAAGAAACGGTACCGATACTTATTGTTTAGGAATATATATGTACCACCTTAGCCCTGATATCAGAGCAGCCTGAGTAGAGACAGAAATGGACTTTAACTGTAGGCCATGTTTCTGAGAGCATAGATCCAACTCACCCATCTCCCTTTCACCTGCGGCCCCCTCACCTGTGTCTCTCTAGGGGAAGCGTATCCCTGGAAGTCCTCAGATGCTGCAGCTCAGTCTGGACGGGCGGAGGCTTTACGTGACGACGTCTCTGTACAGCGGCTGGGACAAACAGTTTTACCCCGACATGATCAGGTGAGATCTATGACCCTGCAGGGCTTCTACCTGCACTCAGGGCAGTCCAGGGGGACGGATTTCATTGTTCAGACTCTGGACCTTGTGTCCACACACTTCTTACTGCGTCCGTGTCTGTGCTCAGAGAGGGGTCAGTGATGATGCAGATCGATGTGGACACTGTGGTTGGCGGCCTTACCCTGAACGAGGACTTCCTGGTGGATTTTGGTAAAGAGCCCGACGGTCCGGTTCTGGCTCACGAAGCTGAGGTACCCGGGCGGAGACTGCACCTCCGACATCTGGCTGTGAAATCCTGCGTCCGTCAGCTGAACCGTGATCGTCCTCAGCTTTGGAGTCCAAACCCCGTTTCAGGAAACCTCCGGCGGGAATCTGAGTATTTTAAATGTAGCTTCTGGTTTCAGCATCACACAGTAAAAGAACTTTATTGTTCATCACATCAGACAACAACAGAAAAAGAAAAAAAAAACAATGGGAAATCTGCGGCAGAGATCAGCTTTAGGAGTAAAATTTCTAGCACGCACACAGATTAATTAATTAATTAATAATAGCAGTGATATGATGACAGGCCCGTAGTTTGAGTGTCGACTTAAAGTTAAAAGAAGAACATCTAAAACTGAGGCCATCAATGAGGAAAGAGTTTTTCTGGACCGGAGTCCATTTAGAAAAATCAGACATTTAACATTTTAAGGAGGAATTTAACCCTCACCTTCATGTCCTGAGCACTTGTTAAAGTCTTTTCGTTCAGAAGCAGATGTGTCCAGATGTTCTGTTCATTATTCCACTCATACATTCATGAGGAACATGAACTCTCAGTGTCTGAATCCTGTCTTCCTTTTAAAACAGCTGTAAAAGCAGCTAAAGGGCCATTCCCCTTTATTTCAGCCTGCTGTGAGTCTCTGAAGGTCGGGCCAACTTTCAGCTTCTAAATTCAGGTAAAACTGTGCAGATCAGGATGAAGTGTGGCTCCCTGTAGCTTCTAAAACACATTCATGCCTGAATCATTGGAACGTGAAAGAGAAATTAGAAATCTTGACCTGAGATTTGGTTTTAGCTCCACAGAGCAGATATCCTAAACTTCCGTCAGTCTTAAATATAAATGTCTTTTGTTTTTTTGTTGTTTTTTTTAAAGAATAAACTGTGTAGCTCAGCTACAAGTACAGAGCAGTTTTTATGGGGAGAGGTTCTGTTCATCCATCAGGTTTTAACAAAGCAGAATGGCCCTTTAAAACTTTCCATCCAGATCAGCTCAGTGGAACCTTTCAGAGACTAAAAGAAACTTCAGTGGAACAGGTTTTAGTGTCAGGAATCTTCAAAACATCCTCCTCTCTCCACTCGCTCTTTTTCTACTTCGTAAGGTCAAACCAGATCTCGCATCAGTTTTTTTTTCTTCCATTCTTCCTCCCGTTTGTTTTTTGTTTGGTTTTTTTGCTGCAGAAAAACACCAGCGTCACCTGCTGAAGAAGATGTGGATAAAAGCAGGAAACTTTATTCTTGTAATGTTTATTTCAGCCACTAGAGGCTCTACTGCCCCACATGTTTAACCCCCTATTTTACACATGAAAGAGAAAAACCGTACCAGGACAAACAGCAACTTATGAATGTAATAATCAGCGTGAAAATGTAAACTCCATCCACTTTCTTCTGCTTACCCAGTTCAGGGTCACAAAATAAAAATCTGATAAAAGTTAGGGGGTTTTTTCCCCTTGTTGCTCTTGATTTAAAAAAAAAAACTTTGTAAAATGTCCTTTAATGTTCACACAAAGCTGCAATAAAAATATTATTCATCACAAATAAAGATGCTGATTATTTCTGTCCTCGTGTCTGCATATTATTAGTCTGATCATCAAAGCAACTCCCAAGTTTCTCCTCTCTGAGGAGCTGCTGCTAAATGTGAGCGCTGCAGCAGTGACATCACAGAAAACTGTCCCACACGCTCCCAAACACGCACCTGAAGATGGTTTCTATTTTACTCTGGTCTTTTACTTTTCCCATAACATTTCTTTGTCTTTGCGGTAATCAACGTGCGCACACAGGAAATGCATATGTGACGCTACTCAGCCTACTCAGGTCACTTCTTCAGAGCAACATTGCAATTATGAATGTGTGAATGGAGCAGAGACTCTCTCAAAAACATTTTTTCTATTTTGAATGCAATAGAATATTCTATTATCCTATTATTTTATTGATCGAGCCCTCCACTTCATATTGAAACTAAATAATTATGAATTATGCGTTCTTTCTTTCACAGGGGTTGGACAATGAAATTGAAACTGTCATTTTAGTGTGGGAGGTTTTATGGCTAAATTGGACCAGCCTGGTGGCCAATCTTCATTAATTGCACATTGCACCAGTAAGAGCAGAGTGCGAAGGTTCAATTAGCAGGGTAAGAGCACAATTTTGCTCAGAATATTGCAATGCACACAACATTATGGGTGACAGTTCAAAAGAGGACAAATTGTTGGTGCACATCTTGCTGGCGCATCTGAGACCAAGACAGCAAGTCTTTGTGATGTATCAAGAGCCACGGTATCCAGGGTAAAGTCAGCATACCACCAAGAAGGACCAACCACATCCAACAGGATTAACTGTGGACGGAAGAGGAAGCTGTCTGAAAGGGATGTTCGGGTGCTAACCCGGATTGTATCCAAAAAACATAAAACCACGGCTGCCCAAATCACGGCAGAATTAAATGTGCACCTCAACTCTCCTGTTTCCACCAAAACTGTCCGTCGGGAGCTCCACAGGGTCAATATACACGGCCGGGCTGCTATAGCCAAACCTTTGGTCACTCGTGCCAATGCCAAACGTCGGTTTCAATGGTGCAAGGAGCGCAAATCTTGGGCTGTGGACAATGTGAAACATGTATTGTTCTCTGATGAGTCCACCTTTACTGTTTTCCCCACATCTGGGAGAGTTACGGTGTGGAGAAGCCCCAAAGAAGCGTACCACCCAGACTGTTGCATGCCCAGAGTGAAGCATGGGGGTGGATCAGTGATGGTTTGGGCTGCCATATCATGGCATTCCCTTGGCCCAATACTTGTGCTAGATGGGCACGTCACTGCCAAGGACTACCGAACCATTCTGGAGGACCATGTGCATCCAATGGTTCAAACATTGTATCCTGAAGGCGGTGCCGTGTATCAGGATGACAATGCACCAATACACACAGCAAGACTGGTGAAAGATTGGTTTGATGAACATGAAAGTGAAGTTCAACATCTCCCATGGCCTGCACAGTCACCAGATCTAAATATTATTGAGCCACTTTGGGGTGTTTTGGAGGAGCGAGTCAGGAAACGTTTTCCTCCACCAGCATCACGTCGTGACCTGGCCACTATCCTGCAAGAAGAATGGCTTAAAATCCCTCTGACCACTGTGCAGGACTTGTATATGTCATTCCCAAGACGAATTGACGCTGTATTGGCCGCAAAAGGAGGCCCTACACCATACTAATAAATTACTGTGGTCTAAAACCAGGTGTTTCCGTTTCATTGTCCAACCCTTGTAATTCACCGCCACCTTCTTTCTTTTACTTTTAAGCGCCCCCTGCAGACAGTAGGGGCGCTGCTGCAGTGGGGGGAAAAAGAGCCCAAAGCCACCTTGGCCTCAGGAACAAAGGTTCTTCCTGTAGCTCCTACTTAGGCTGAGAGAAGAAGACCTTCCAGATGGTCAAACTTTATTCGAAGCTCTGTAGGCGAACCTGATGAGTGAGGACAGGTGAAACAGGAAGTGAGTGAAAGCTGAATCTTCTCAACAGGAGAAGAAGATGATCCATGATTATGAAACACGGGTCTCAGCTTTTACCTGCGGGGATATTTCAAAGCTTCGTGTGAGCTGAGGGGAAACAGATTTCCGTCTGCCGCTTGATCTCCGCGAAAACGCCTAAAACTCTGACTAATTTCTGTTGCACAGGTGTTTCTAACAGCGTGAGAAGGTGGAGCGTGTTTGACGTCAGTCACCCTCTCGAGGGGAAAGCGCTGCAGGGACCGCTGGCCGCCACAGGAGGCGCTGCTCAGACACAGTGAGCTGCACCGCATCAGGGAGCGCAGAAGAAGAATGTGCAGCAGCGGTAGCAGCATCGATGATAGCCAGACACAATCAATGGACTTAAAACCGGATTTCACGCACTGAGCCGTCAGCAGGTAAGAACGGCTCACCTGGGAACACCCGGACAAGTCAGCACACCGGGTGGGTTTACTTCTGACCGCGCTGCTGCTAATGTTAAGCTTAGCACGGAGCTTTAACAGCGGCTGCGCGCAGTCAGCAACAGTTGGCCTACTAATGCTAAGCTAAACATGAAGCTAACAGGCTGCAGCTAACGGGCCGCTGCACGGTCACGTGACTAATGGTTCCGTGATGGTCAGGTGACTAGCGGTTCCGTGACAGCAGGTGACTAATGGTTAAGGCAGGTGACTAACAGCTCTGTGATGGTCAGGTGACGGCAGGTGAACTAAGGGGCTCGTTGAAAGCCCTCTTGTGGACCCCCTCCCCGATGCTGATCACATAACCAGAGACTTTGCCTGCACATCCAGGTATCCTTTCTATCAGGCTCCTCCTACCATGATGTCATCACTCATATCAGGTGGTTATCAAACGATCAGGCAGAGCTCATCAATTACAGACACTCATACACTCTTTGACACACACAGTGTAGTGTGAGTTTAATCTCTTGACATTTTTCTGTTCTTATAGTTTTATCTTCTCTGTAAATTCAGCTGCTCTGCTATCAGTACACCTGTCCATGTTTCTGATTGATGACATGGTGCAGACTGTGCCCCTCATGTGAACGGCTACCCACCAATCCTGGGTAGAGGTGATGTAAGGATACGAGACATGGCTAAAAGATGGAGTCATAGTACCTGCTCCTGCTCCCCCCCTTTAGTTGGACAGAGTGGAATCCTCCTCAAGTTTAATCCAGATTAAAGCTTCACACCTGCTGTGGGGTGGAGATTGTGTTCAAATTAGTGGGCACTCTCTCTGATCAATAACTGATTTAGTACTCTGGCTAAACTTCAAAAAGGTTTATAAAAGGAAAAGAGAGACCCTCTTTGGTGGTCTCTAACTTGTAACTGTTTGGACCAAACTTAATTAGTACCCTACCTCTCCTACAGTCAGATTTAATCAGTTATCAATACATCTGAGAAAGCACCAGCTGATTTCATCAATACACCTGTAAACAGCTGATCAGTAATCAGTGTCTATGTCTGCAGGAAAATCTCCTTTGTTCCACACCACACCCACCAGCATCTCACTGTGTCAGCGTGACAGGAAACATGCTGATGGCGTTCTCTCTCCTCAGCTGCCATGTGAACGAGCTGCACGCTTCATATGGCTGGCGGATGTAGATGTAGAGAGAAAATAGTTCCTCCAAGAAACTGCTCGCAGACAGGTTTGTAGTTATTTTTTATTCATCAGGAGAGTAGGGGCTGATCGATTAAACTTCTGATCAGAATTCCTTCAATATAAAAAAATTTAGAATATTTAATTTATGTACTCAGACTTTTTTTGGAGAAAAAAAAACAGACCCCCACATGCTGTCTGACAGGTGAAAACATCTGTGGTCTTCTCCGAGGGATTGGAGCTCAGGTCACCTGTCAGAGCTCAGTATCAACCTGACCCCTGACCCCTTCTCTCTCTCTCTCTCTCTCGCTTTCAGTGGAGGAGGGCGGAGCTTCCCGGCGGCCATGATGGAGGATGCCGAGCCGGATCTTTCCCCCGCCCCCTCGGATCAGAACAGCCCCTCCCCCTCCATCTCCATCTCCTCCTCCCCCTCACTGTCTCTTCCCTCCACACCATCCTCCTGCGGCCCCCCCCAGGCCACAACCCCTCCCCTGTGCGTTATCAATGAGGGCGTGGCCGAGCTCAGCCTGGTGATCGACGCCGAGGTGGCCCAGCGGGCGTGTCAGGAGGTGCTGCAGAAGGTGAAGCTGCGACAGGTGGAGACCGACAGCAGCCCTCCGCAGAAGGAGGCGGTGCCAGACGTGCAGCCCTCTGACCCTGAGGGCCCAGCACCTAGCTCAGTGAAGAGCGCACGGCGGCGGCAGAGACACAATCCCTCCAAACAGTCATGGCTGCTGCGCCTGTTCGAGTCAAAGCTGTTTGACGTCTCCATGGCGATCTCCTACTTGCACAACTCGAAGGAGCCCGGCGTGCAGGCGTACATCGGAAACCGCCTGTTCAGCTTCCCGCACGAGGAGGTGGACTTCTACCTGCCTCAGTTGCTCAACATGTACATCCACATGGACGAGGACGTCGGCGACGCCATCAAACCCTACGTGGTGAGTGTGGCCCCGAGGGCGCCAGGCGTTACAGGGTCGTCTGCTGGTAGATGGAAAAAGTGTTGTCTGGTTTTTGAGGTTCTATCAGAGCATTTCCTGCTGAATCAGCTGGCCATCAGGTGACCTATAGCAGCACAGTTCAGAATAGTCCTCCTTTATAATAAACTGGGCCTCGGTTCATCCTCTACCTGAAACAGGCTGTTTAGCTCCACCCCATTAAAGCCAGTTTTCTTCTTATTGGCTGCCTCTCACAAACAGCAGGTGGGTGGGGTTTCCCGTGAGCCTGAGAAATCCAGCTTCTTTAAAAAATAAATTTAGGAATAAAAATTTCATAAATTTTTACTTCAAAAAGTTTTTTTCCTATTTTTTTGAGTGGCTATACTTTAGAAATTACTTCAAGAAAAGTGTGTTTCTGGCCTGATAAATTCAAGAAAAGTTGAGTGTTTTAATATTCATGTCATATCAGTGAACCACATTCTAGTAAAATAAATACACGTTGTTTAAAACCCCCCCTTTTCTCCCCTTTTTCAGAAATTGCAGCCACACATTACCTCAGACAAGTTCATTCATGGCATTCAGGGTCAAGGCCAAATCAATACTGGCAATCATCTCAATTCAGATTCTAAATCAGTTATTGCTTCTCATTTAAAGTATTTACTGTTGTTTAGGAAGTTTGAATTTCCAAGATAAATCAGCTTGGATTTCTCCTCTCCTGTAATCCCAGATTTCCAGCTGCTTTGTAAACTTGTCCCGAGCAGCTCTGTAGATCTGCCTGTGCATGCCCACCGATCGATAAACACAGACCCGGCAGCTACACAGTGAAATGCAACTCACCGGACTTTTAACCCGCTGGGTAGAGGTTACTGAACCTTGGTGGGAATGGGGCTGACTTCACATTTTGCAGATCATGCTGACGCCACAACGGCACATCCCCCTGTCCCGGCTTGACATTTTTTTTTCATAGTGAAAATTTTTATTTCCATCCTACATCAAAAAACTTGAGCACAGTGTATTTTTCGGGGGAATTTCATAATTCTTAGATCCATATGTAACATTTTTATATTACTGGGAACCCTGAACGAAAAAAGGAGAGAAGTCAGAGAAGCTGTCGGGCGTCTGCGTAAACTTTTAAATCTGGTCATATTTGAAATGATTGGTGGTTTGTGAAATGGTCCATTAGGACTCAGGTGATTGTGATCGTGTGACGAACCTGGGGTGAAACTTTGTGTTTGGTCTGAACACATTGTCACAGCTTCACAGTCTGAGAAGGAAATGAATCTGCTGCTGTCTCAGGGCTTAAAGGTCTATTAACTGACGGACTCTCCTGTTTCCTGCGTGTCACCTGCAGGTGCACCGCTGCAGGCAGAGCATCTCCTTCAGCCTTCAGTGTGCCTGGCTGCTCGGCGCCTACTCCTCGGACATGCACATCTCCACCCAGCGCCACTCTCGAGGAACCAAACTGAGGAAACTCATCCTGTCCGATGAACTGAAACCTGCCGGACCGCGAGTCCGCAGGGACCCCCTCACTCTGACACCGTTCTGTCCTGTGGCGTCCTCCACGGCCGGCCCCGGGCCCTTGGGAGATCACGGACTGTCACCATCAAAGAGAACGCATCAGCGCTCCAAGTCAGATGCTACGGTCAGCATCAGCCTCAGCAGCAACCTAAAGAGGACGGCGAGCAACCCCAAGGTGGAAAGCAGCCAAGACGAGGTAACAGCCTGCCCTGAGAGGGCGCTGTTTAATCGCCGAGGGTGTTTTACCAGAATCCCATTAGCTGTAGGCTGTGACTCGCTGCAGCCGGTGATTCTTTATCAGTCAGTGCGCTCTGTTAGTTTTCAGAAGAGAAAAAACGTTAACGAGTATTTTTTATCAGGTTCTGAAGTAAAGCGAATGCTGGTGGACAGGAGCATCAGGTGCTCACGCTCTGCTTAAGAATGAGAGTATCTGCAGGTCAGTGTTGATCCTTAAATCTCTGCAGCTGAAGGTGAGACGAGGTTCCTTCATCCAAACACAGACTTCTGCCTTTAAAGGCATCGTTTCATCAGCTCGTGAGTGCAGCGGGATTCCAGTGGTCGGAGCCTCCACTGAAACAGGAAGTTCTCACAGAGGGTCATTTTTTTTAAAAGGCCCCTTTGTTTCAGTCAGTCATCGCGGCCTCGGCGAACCAGTCAGTGAATTAACAACCAAACAGCGCTGAGCACCAACATCCATCCATGCGAACATATCAGTAATTGATGAGAATGACGTTCTCGTGAACAAGAAATGTGGCGGCTTTTTGACTCAAATAAATGCAGGCTCCAGATGGGCATACACAGAACAGCAGTCTGTTCTTACAGCCTTCTTATCAGGCCAGTGTTTACTCCTGGTTCAGGAAAAGCTGCAGATGCAAAGAAATCACATTAAAATTCTCGGACGAGTCTCTGAACCAGATTTAAACCACAGCAGCTGAGTACAGCTCTAAATAAAACCAGTGAGCAGCATATGGCTCATTAAAACCACTTAAAATCTGAAATGAAAATCAAGCAAGGTCCTAAAATGTCTGAGATTTTGCATCAAAATGCTTTGGGTATTAAATCTGCAAATGATGTGTGTTTAAAACTTGAGGGAAGATTTGACATCACCTCCTCAGCATCCTGCTGTCATCCTGAATATTGATTCTGAGTTCGAGTTATGAAGGCCGATGACAGATCATCCTGGTAGCGTAAAAGCACGGGTCAGGTGCAGTCTGTTAGCAAGGTGACAGCAGAGGCTGTATAGGTGTTGTCCTTATTTGATCTGAGTCTCCTCCCACTTTTTTTTTTACTGAAACTTCAGGCTCATCACACCAGGTTAACCAGTGTGATCCCGGTAGCCCCAAATGTTTAATGTCCATCAGCTGAGGTTATTATGGAACACGGGCTGGTTTCTAAATGCTGGAATATAATGCATCACCTCGACTCAGAGTCATAATTTGTATTTTTTGAGGAAGTCTTAAAGAGCTTCGATGCTGATGGTTAAAATGGTGCAGGAACCTGCAGGACAGGTGAGGTTAGAGCAAGCACACCTGCAGGTGAGTGAGTGTCTCAGCCTGACTCTGACTCACCGTCCTCTGACCCTCAGGACTGCAGCTCCAGCTCTGACAGTCTAGAGTTTGATTCTCGTCCCGTAAGTTCGGTCACTTCCTGTTCTGACCTCTGGGGTGCATTGTGGGAAATGAATTGTGTGGTCTCCGGGTTCTGGTTCTGGTTCTGGTTCAGGTTCGCTCTCAGTCCACAGACGTGTGCTCAGAGGGGATGAAATGCACGAGCTTCACGTCTGTGGACCCCTCCCCCTGTAATTCAATCGGGATCTGATCGTCCTTGTGATTTTTCTCAGTCTGTGTGTCAGGTTTGATCTCCACACACAATTATTGCTCCGATATCTGCTCATTGGAGATTGTATGTAGGTAAATGGTGATGATGAAAATCTGTATTTTCTGGAAAACTTCTGCACCAAACTTCAGTCAGATCTCTGTGACTTGAAAGCAGCAGAGGAATGTTAAGAACCACCTCTGGTACTAAAGCCTCAAACCAGCAACTGCAAAATGACTGTTAAATATCAGCCATTTTAGCTCCAAAACCTGACACACAAACATCAAACCTTGCCCTGTCTCTCTCTCTCGCTCAGTCTGAGCTCACCTGATGTGACCAGCAGGGCCCTAAGCCCTGCCCTCTCCACCCTCTGACTGTGCATCTGTCTCGCCTCCAGCCGGTGCGTCTGGCTCCTCAGAGAGAGTTCATCAAGTCTCTGATGGGCATCGGGAAGCGTCTGGCCACGCTGCCTACCAAAGAGCAGAAGACCCAGCGTCTCATCTCCGAGCTGTCGCTGCTCAACCACAAGCTGCCGGCCCGCGTGTGGCTGCCCACCGCCGCCTTCGACCACCATGTGGTCCGAGTACCGCACTCTCAGGCCGTGGTGCTTAACTCCAAAGACAAGGTGAGAGTGTACCGGCTCGTTGTAAGCCTCGACCTGATGGGGGGCTGAACACAGAAAGTTTACTGAGGAGGTTTGTAGCCTCCTGCAGTGAGAAAGAAGTATCTGTCCAATAATGTCCTGGTATTATCAATGACCTCAACAGTCATGTGACCTGTGTCCACCCCTCAGGCTCCGTACCTGATCTACGTGGAGGTTCTGGAGTGTGAGAACTTTGAGACGTCCAGCGTTCCAATCCGGATCCCAGAGAACCGGATCAGGAGCACGCGCTCTGTGGAGAACCTCCCGGACTGTGGCATGACGCCGGAGCAGCGAGCCGGCAGCTTCTCAGTCGTCCCGAACTACGACAATGATGATGAAGCATGGTCCGTGGACGACATCGGAGAGCTGCAGGTGGAGGTGAGGATACGCATGCAGGATGTGATGTCATTAAGCAATAATGAAGTGGTTAAAAACGTGAAGCCCTTTGAATAAATTTAGATGGTTTGAAGAACAGTCTAGAGCCTGGAGAAGTTCCTCTGCTGAAGTCACTGAAAGAGTTCACATTTTGGGGGGAAGTGGAGCTGAAAGAACAGGAAGCTGTGATGGGCTCCTCTTCCGTTTACACCTCATCTGCCGCTGTCCGGTTCAAGAAAACATTCAAACCCTCTGGCGTGTTTGTAACCTGCGAGGTCTCACACATTGAATATTAAATGAAAGGTTTATTTATTTTCCATGTGGATACCCTCAGTCCTGGGAAGTTAGTCCTGAGAGTTAAAGTGGATTTGAAACACTACATGTATTCAGTTCAGTTTTATTTACACAGCACCAGATAACAACAACTGTCGCCTCGAGAGGCTTTACATTATAAGGTAAACACTGTACAAATATTACAGAGAAGACCCAACCATCAGACTGCCCCCTCAGCAATCACTTGGCGACAGCGGGAAGGAAAAATCTCCCTTTTAACAGGAAGAAACCTCCAGGCTCAGGGAAGGGCAGCTATCTGCCTTAACTGGTTGGGGGTGAGGAAAGGGAGATGGGACAAAAGACATGCTGTGGAAGAGAGCTGGAGCTTAATAATAACTAATGATGAAATGCAGAGTGGTGTATAAACAGAGTGAAAAGAGGTGAGTGAAGAAGAAATACCCAGCAGCCTAGGCCTATTGCAGCACAACTAAGGGAGGGTTCAGGGTCAGAACACAGCCTGAGGGGGGGCACTTTGTGCTGCCCCTGGCTGCAGCTATGAGTTTATGTTAAACCAAGGATAAACTGTCCACTTTGTGGCTAGCTACGCTGAAACAGGAGAATCCACCTGTTAGCCGTAATGTTTGCAGTGCACTTAATGAATGAGAACTGTAGGGTTTCATGTCCCCTTTAAAGTCAGAGCTGTTTTCCAAAAGTCCCTCCTAAGGTTGGAGGCTGCAGCAGCTCAGAGCCTCTTTAGATGTCACAAAGCTCCTGATTCCCTGAAGAGGCTCAGCAACAGTTTGGGACTGAAAGCTGTGGACAGGAGGATTTCCGCAGCTCGAATTATGGCAGCTGTGTTTTGTAAGAGTTTCACTTTCAGGAGGAGAATATTTAAATGAGTCACAAAAGTGTGAATTACAAAGTCTGCAGCACACTGTTCACTTCTAACTGCCTGATATCCAACGCTGAAAAATCCTGTCTTGTGCCTGTCGTGGCTGTGATAGCTGCGCCGAGGAACGTTTACATTTAGGAGGGGGAGGCGTTATCAGGTGCTATCAGAACAAGTGTTACTTCCTGCTCCTCAGTAATGCTGATTTTATTGAGCTGAGCTCTGTTCATGAATCCCTGTTAGCGGCTGAATGCTGGAGTGTGCTGTGAAAAATAAAAAAAGCAACCGTGCGCAGTAACACAGGAACCACGACGGCTCATGATGGCGGTAAATAATGTTCATCGTACAGAGTGCAGCTCTGGATAAATCCTGAGCTCCACTGTGAGTTTAACATGCTGCTGCAAGGAACAGGGGGACGGTCCTTCATTATGAGTAATGGTACTGCATTTTCTCCTCTCCTTTCATGAAGGGTGGTCCCAGTGTCTCCTCTGCTAAAGGAGGCAATAAAGGAAGCACTGAAGCTCTTTTTCTTAGTGTTTGGAGAACTGGAACAGCTGATTCTGCAGCCATACAGATGCTTCCAGGTCTCCTCTCAGTGAGGACCCTTCCTCAGAGAAACAGGACACGGCCGTAGTAAAGGAAGGCAAAGTCCTACTTCATAAAGCAGACAGAATAATAATTTGTGCCGTCAGCGTTGACCTCCACAGGACCAAAAGCTTCATCATCCACAGCTGGAAACGCTCTGACTTTCCCTCCTCTTCCTCCAGCTTCCAGAGACTCACACCAACAGCTGCGACAACATCAGCCAGTTCTCAGTGGACAGCATCACCAGCCTGGAGAGCAAGGAGCCCGTGTTCATCGCCGCCGGAGACATCAGGTCAGAGTACACGCCGAGTACAGTATCGGTACTATTAGAGGTACCTGGGCAGAAGCTGTGTGGAAGCTCAGAGGCTCCTGCAGACCGTCTGCAGATGGCTCCTCCACGGCTGATTTGAAGCCAGGTTTTAGTAGATCAGGAGTGCTGTCAATTATTTCTGCAGGTAGATCTCACTGTTGTGGGAGTGACCTGCCATAGTTGCGTCTTGGCTGTCTCTTCCCACACACAGGAACATCACCTCTGCACAAACAAATAAAATTAAGTTTATACAAGAATTATTTGAAGAGTTCAGATGCAAAACCCTCTAAACCTGCCTCACCGCTTTTCTTTTAAAAAAGCATTTTCATCAGCCTCTTATGTTAAAGTTCTGTAATTTCATTTTACAGGCAGTGATGAGGTTATTATGTACAGAACAAACTGCCTTTTTTTTTTCCTTTCAAAAATGTAAATCCAGTCATTTCTCTACTTTTTAACAAATAAGTTTTTGTTTTGCTCTAAAACCGTCTGAATCCACTCCAGAGTTAAGAGTGGCAACATCAGCTTTGATGGAACTGGAAACATTGGAAATGATGAAAGAACAGAGAATTAACGAGAAATTTGCTGTTTCTGAGGATCATTCTCTTCAGGCCGGCCTCTGCTCAGCGTGAATGAAGGCAAGAGGCCCAAATATCTGACCATGATAAAAAGATTTCTACATAGATTCACACAGTACAACCACAATGGCACAAAGTGGCAGCTCATTCACTTCAACAATAAGAGAATAGCAGATGGGACGCCGCGGGGGGTCCTGATGACGAATGGATGCTGCAGGGGGGGCTGCGACCGGTGCAAACAGCCCTTCCGTTTCCCCCTGTGAGGGGACCGAGCGACAGACCCTCAGCAGCCAGTGACAATCCTTCTGCAGGTCCATCTACAGGAACCTTTAACTTCCTCTTGATGGTGGAGTTTGAGCTGCGAACACTACACAGAGCTTTGCTGGCAAAGGGAAGTGGCGCTTTTGACAACACACTGATATTTCAGACAGAGCAGAGACGCATTTAATGGGATGTGTGGAAAGGAGTCCATGAATATTATCATCTCATTTCTGATGGTGGTCACTTTCAGCAGCTTTTGCATCTGGACTCATTTCATTTCATTTGTTGCCCTTGTTTTCACCTGCATCAGTAATGCAGCACTACTGCCAGAAGGGGGCGGTATTGATAAAGCTCCAGGTACCTGTCTCTAGATTAAAAACATGTTAAGGACCAGAGAGTGGACTGATGAAGTGTGTGTGTGTGTGTGTGTGTGTGTGTGTGTGTGTGTGTTTTCAGGCGGCGTCTGTCTGAGCAGCTCGCTCAAGCCCCCACCACCTTCAAACGGGACCCCGAGGACCCGTCTGCTGTGGCCCTGAAGGAGCCGTGGGAGGAGAAAGTCAGGTAGGTGTCTCCTCAGGTTTTACTGAGATCATATGGTGGCATCACTGAGCGTGTGCAGCATGCTCTGATGATGATGATGGTGATGATGACTCTTCCTGTGCATCTCCTGCAGGAGGATCAGGGAGGGGTCTCCTTATGGCCACCTCCCCAACTGGAGGCTCCTGTCTGTTATTGTGAAGTGTGGAGACGACCTGCGGCAGGAGCTTCTCGCCTTCCAGGTGCTGCAGCAGCTCCAGGTAACGCCACAACATCACACGTCACATGATCCAGGAAAACCGTCTCTTCCTGTGACCTCACATCTGCTCTGTCATCCTTCGTCCTTTCTTCTTCCCTTCTTGTCGTCTCCTCTCTTTGCCGTGTTGTGACGGTGATCTAAAATGGCCACCTGGTGCGTGCAGTCGATCTGGGAGCAGGAGCGCGTGCCGCTCTGGATCAAACCGTACAAGATCCTGGTGCTGTCGGCAGACAGCGGGATGATTGAGCCTGTTGTAAACGCTGTGTCGCTGCACCAGGTGAAGAAGCAGAGTCAGCTGTCTCTGCTCGACTACTTCCTGCAGGAGCACGGCACACCCACCACCGAGGCCTTCCTGACGGCGCAGAGGAACTTTGTGCAGAGCTGTGCCGGCTACAGCCTCATCTGCTACCTGCTGCAGGTCAAAGACAGGTGAGTGCCATTGTTGCACCTGCAGTCGGCATCTGACCGTCGCACTAAATGTGCTCCTCCCTGCTCGCAGGCACAATGGGAACATCCTGCTCGATGCAGAGGGCCACATCATCCACATCGACTTCGGCTTCATCCTGTCCAGCTCGCCCAGAAATCTCGGCTTTGAGACATCCGCCTTCAAGCTCACTGCCGAGTTTGTGGATGTGAGTTCAGCTTAGGGCGGGGTTTCCTGTCAAAGGAGGCGGAGCTCTCTTACAGTCTGATGACTCTGTGTGGTCTGTCAGGTGATGTGGCATGTTTTTAACCTAGTCTTGTCTGACAGGTGATGGGCGGGCCAGATGGCGACATGTTTAACTACTACAAGATGCTGATGCTTCAGGGTCTGATCGCAGCCAGGAAGCACATGGACCGCGTGCTGCAGATTGTGGAGATCATGCAGCAAGGTGAGTCGCCACAGCTTCTCCTGATGGTCGTTTCCCATCCAGCAGCACTAACTGCCCCACCTCTGTGACCCCCCCCCCCAGGCTCCCAGCTGCCCTGTTTCCACGGCTCGAGCACCATGCGCAGCCTAAAGGAACGTTTCCACATGAGCTTGACGGAAGAGCAGCTGCAGCTGCTCATCGATCAGCTGGTGGAGGGATCCATGAGGTCGCTCACCACCAAACTATACGACGGCTTCCAGTACCTCACCAACGGCATCATGTGACCCAACCCACAGACTGAGGAGCTTTTATGACTCCACCCACTCCTCCTTTATTTTATTCCAGTTTTTTTTTGTTGTGTTGTCTGTTCTTTTGAAGAGTTCTCAGTTTTCTCTTCATCTCACTAAGTTTCTCCTCTTCCTCTTTAATTTTCTTTTTTTTCCTTCCATATTTGGGCTGAAATCCCTGATTGGCTGCACCACCGAACTCTGAGTCAGTGAGAGAGCAGCCCACTTTTAGTTTTGACCTGTGAACTGTGAGCAGAGCGTTTAATGGACCAGACGCCATTTCCTGTTTTACCTGTGAAGCAGTTTCTTTGAGCCAATTAAAACCAGCTGGTGTTCACCTGCAGCTCTGCCTCCTCTAATCTGATCACATGGTTTTCAGCACCTGATTATTTATTTGGTTTCTAGCTGACATCATCCCGTCACACATTTCCTTATATGGCCATCTGCCTCATATAGGATGAAGGTTTTTAGATCAAAGCAGGAAGTTCTCTGGATTTTAAAAATAAAAGCTTCAGATTTTATTTGAGACTGGTTTTTTTTGTTTTTGTTTTTTTCTTTTTTCTGACTGAGTAAAAGTAAAACGTGATTTAAGAACATTTTAAAGAACAGAGGCTCCACATATTTCCAGAGCATCATGGGTAGCTGACTCACACAAACACCTCTGTGGGGAGAAGGTGATGGTTAACAGGTTCCTGAGCTCAAAGGAAGTCGGTGGTGACCTGAAGAGTCTGAGTTCCAGGTGTAAAGACACGTCCATTCAAACATTCGCAGAATTAAATTAGTCCCGTAAAGCTCATTTTTAGTGTGTGAAGATTTTCATTGGTTGGTCAGAGTCTCTGCCTTTCTCCTGATCTTTCCGGTCTGATTAAAACTGCTTCAGACATTTAAAAATCACTTTGCCATCATCACCGTGACTCCTCCCTCAGGGAGGTGGGTCTCATGCAGACTTCAGATAAAACTGAAAAGTAGACTTTGGGGGAAAAGAAACTAAAGTAAAACTCTAGAGGAAACATCCTGAATTTTTTTTTTTTACCCAAGAACAGTGAAAGCCATGCTATGACAACACGCTGCAGTATTAAATGTTAAGAATCAGTGGCCACACACTTTATTCTCACTGGGTAACACAAAAGTTTGTAAAAGGAGCTTTAAAGCATAAGAAGGTCCACTTTAACTGCTCCTGACTGACATGCATTGTGAAAAGACCTTTGAGTGCCCCTGATGAATGACACAAACATACAACCTTGTATCCTGTGTACAAACCAAGTGTTAACATGGAGGTTGCATCTAATGAGGCCGACCCCCAGAGGTGCACGGGCTGAGGCTGCCACTCCCAGAACATCGGTGTACCGACCGGCTGCCGCGTCAGGATTTGCCACAATCTGGGAGCGGCATACCATCGGCCACTTCTGTATCACGGTGAAACGGGTAAAGAGAGAGCCTGAGCGAGCACACACTAACACACCGCTACAGCAGCCCACGCTGACCTGGAGAGCTGCTCCATCCATCCTTTGGGCCCAGTGATGCTGTGAGCGGAGCGCGTCCCCACAGTGAAGAACTGGGAAGAGTTTTAGTCCTCCAGGAGGAGCCATTCATCCATCTCTGATAACACAGCACAGGGCTGTTTACAGGTTAAAGCACCGCTGCAGCGCTCACACATACGCACTGCCTTTAGAGACACACAAATGCATACAGCAGCAGCACAGATTAAATCCATCCTCGATTGTGAAGGTGGGGTTGGTGGGGCTGCACCTTCTTACTGGTGTCCACACAGGTAAGAAGCCTTTATCCAGCCTTTATCCTCAGCTGCTGTCAGGTTACAGCCGGAGCTGAACTGTGACGTGTAGGATTTTTTTTGTTCTCTCCGAGGAGAACAAGGAAATGACTCCACTGCTGTTTCTGGGATAAACTTGGTGCTCAGCCCTGACACACATTCATCTGTCCTCTGGGTTAAAATGGGCGCTCCTCTCTTTGTTTGCCGTGTGTGATGATCGGTCAGCCAGTCACAGATGTGTTGTGACATCACTCTGACAGAGCTCTGTGATTGGACCAATCTGACGTGCGCACCAAGGATCTGCAGCAGAAGTTCATCATGAACGTTCAGAGAAGCAGCTTCACGACCCTTCAGTCAGAGTGGGAAAGAGCTGCTATATGAATAAAGTTCAGCCTGTCTGAAGCAAAATGCCGCCTGGACAGACCGCTCGATATCACAGCTCTGTCATTCAGACATGGGAGGCCCTGATGGATGTAATCGAGTATTTCATTTTCACAAATATAGGCTTGGGTTAGGCTTAGACTGGTTTGTGCTGTGAATGCACCTCTGCACGCCTCCTTTTATCACAGCTTCACTTCAGCAGCATCAAGGAGCAAACCTGCACACAGCCTGCACACTATCTGCACACAACCAGCACACAGCCTGCACACTATCTGCACACAACCTGCACACAGCCTGCTGAATGACATTTGCAGATTGTCACTGTGTGTGTGTGTGTGTGTTTGGTTTCATCATCGTTTTCACGGGTGGCAGAAGTACTGACATTCTGCACTTCAGTAGAAGTACAGATACTTGTGTTAAAAACTACTCTGGTAAAAGCTGAAGTACTGATTCATCTTCTTTACTCAAGTACAGTAAAAAAGTACAGGTTCAAAATGTACCCACAGTAAGAAAGTAAAAGTAGCTGCTTGGAGGACGTTTCTACCAGCTATTTTTGTACAAAGCAAACTGAAGCTTGTGCTATAGTAAAATAATAATAAAATAATATTAGTACATGGTAATAAAAACTTTATTTCAGTCTAAATCCTGATGAATGTGCTCAGTTTGAACACAGCTATGTGGAACATGAGCAGAGAAAATGATTAAAAAGCTCTCATTGCTGTTACCCACAGTGCAGAGGGTGACTCTGCCTCATCAGCTAAACAGGAAACCAGCGCAGTCAGGGGTTACAGAGGCTTCAGCAGGTGGAGGAGACCTAAGATCGGTTGTAGCAGTAGTATTACTGTTGTAGATTCTTTGTGTACAGGCGTTACCGTAACTTCACCACAGTACAACAAGCTTGTTTGTCCTGCACTAAAACTGCCTTTGTGTAACCTTGGAAAACACAGTTACACAATATGAAAAACTTAACTTCACATTGTACAGAGATCTAATGTCGTTATCTTTAAATAGCTTCAACATTGGATGCTGGAAATTTAAATAGCTTAAAAAAATAACAATCCTTACCTTTAAATCTATTTCCTCTTTCTCCATCTCTGAGTGAACTTCTCACACACAGTGTGTGACAAACTGCACACAAACACTTTGTGTGTTTGCTGATATTTGTTGAGCTGATGGAAACTTTGCATTTGAAATTAGCTGCCCCGCATCATTCCCTCATGCTCGCTCCTCCTCTGTAGCTTCTAGCTAGATGCTGAAGTACCGCGACCACAGTTTACAGACACCAAACACCTCGACCCCTGAGAATAGGACTATAAAAGACACGTTTTGGCCTCTTTCATCTCTTTGTATGCGGCGAGCCAATTCCTATATAAATCTAAGTTTAATATTATTATTATTAATAATAATAATTTGATGTGGTAGTTGGGAAAGGCTCGGATAAGCAGAAGAGGATGGGTGGATGGAAAAAATGAATAGAAACAATTAAAAAAATATACAACAATCAAAAAATAATATAAATACACAAATGCAAACTATAGAAATATGAATTAATTAAGAGTATTGTAAATATTACCGCAAATTAAAAATATTGTAAAATATTGATCACAGTAAAAATTTAAAGAAATCACTGAAAAACTAATGAAAATTGAGATTGGACTCGGTTGGCTCGGGCCTAATTATGTTTCCTGCTTGACGTGGTCTTCATGTAGTTCCGCTTCTGGACACTGGGGGCAGCAGAGCCCTGGCCCTTCACACTGCATTACCCAGAGTTCCAAAGGCGGAGCCTACCTGCCCACACCTGCGGAGAGTTGAGACACTGAAGACTGAAGGAAGAAAAAACAGAGAGAAAACAGACGAAGAGAAAAATGCTGTTTAAAGCAGCAGAACCGAAGTGAAGCGATTTAAGCCGGACTGAGGACGTCTGGCCCAGACTCACCTGACCCAGGACCAGTCTGAGCTCAATTGGACCCACCTGAGACTAAAGGTTTCTTAACTTTTCTCTGAAGCAGGAAGTGAAGCAGCAGCAGACATGGTGAGTTCACAGACTTCTTTACAAAACCCACAAAATCAGCCCTGGACCTGGACCTGGACTAGGGCCTGGACCAGGGCCTGAAACTAGTCTTGGACCTGGTTCTAGTTCTGGTTCTGGTCCTGCAGGTTTGACTGTGATGGACAAACTTCTGATCAAATCTCTGCAGCTCACTGCTGAAAGAAAAAACAAACAAACTTCCTGATCACAAAATTTGATTTTTAAATAAAGTGAAAATAATATCAATAATAAAAATGCAACAAAATGAATAAAATAAAACGGTAACTATTATTATAATAAATATCAATATAATTAGTATTCTTTTTAGAAATAAAGAATAAAAAAATATTTTTAAATGAAGAAAAAAATTAAGGGATTCAAAAAATTAATAAAAAGTACTAAAAAACCACCTGATTTAATAGCATATAAATCACAAATAATAGCAGGAATGAATACATTTGAATAAAATATTAAATAAATATGGAAATAACAGAAATAAATATGTTTGCATCAGATAACATTTTAAATGTAAAAATAAATAAGAATAAACTGAAAATAATAGAATGATAATGGGGCTGAACTTCAGTTCAATGATGATCCAAACAAGTTAAAAATTAAAACATGAATATCAAAAAACACATTTTAGAAATGAAACTGTTCAATTCCCTGCTGAGCATTTTTGGTCATTTTGTTTACCTTCCCGTTACCACTGAAACGGCTGCTTGCACAGGCGTAGCTGATGAATAAAGTTTATTCATACTCTCCCAGCATGACCCCCTGACCGGAGAGGAGCCAATCAGGGGCTAGCAGGAAGGCAGGTGATTCTTCAGCCTCCAAAGGAGACATGTTTCCTCTGAGGCTGAATTCAAAAACCTCTGAGGCCCCGCCCCCTTGGGGGTCAGCAGGTAGCTCAGCAGCTCAAATGAGTTGATTTGTTTTTAACCTGAGCTCATTTTTCTTTCTACTTCAGTCATTTATTGTTTTAAATGTTTTTTCTGACTTTACTGATCACGACTCCGAGTTAAAGTCAGACTTAAGCTCAAATTTAAACCCTGTGAATGGAAACGTCCACTTCTGTCAGCGGCTGTGGCTACACACAGACACACACAAACGCCCCGCTGCGTGCAGCGTCCTGCAGCTCAGCGTGTCGAGACGCCGCCGCTCACCACGCCTCAGCACAACAAGATCCAGCAGGACTGAGGAATGCTGGGAATTCAGGCGGGAGTGACAAGACCTGTTAAATATCTGCAGCCATGAAGCTTGAGGCCAAAGAGCAAACTGTAAGAACCGATCACCTGGAAACAGACTAACCACAGAAGAAACTGCTCCAGGAAGACTCTAAGTCAGTTACCGTGGTAACAGACTCTGTGAGCATCACCTGCAGAGTTTCTCCGTGACTCCTCCCCTCCTGCTGCTGCACCTGAACCAGCTGACTGACACTCAGTTTCATTTCCTCATTCATAAAGCCCCTATCAGCAGATTCACCTGCATGTCCACAAACATGAAATCCCAGTTAGACGTGAGCACTTTTATAACCAATCAGTGATCAGAGACAGTGACTGCCTCACAGATTTCTCCTGAGCTCAGACATTGTTCTCAGGTCTCCATATTTCTGTGAGAATGGTCATCAGCTGTCAGCCTGTCAGGTGCTCTGAAACACGCCCTGATCGCTCCTGCAGGTGTCACTGTTTGAATCAGAATCACCTGGGTCCCCAGGTCCCTGGGGTCGGGATCCTGGAGACACTTTTTCCTTGGATGGGTGTTCTGTTAACTGCAATTTCCCCATTGCGGGACTAATAAAGGTATTCATTCATTCACTTTTTACCTGATTTACAGAAACATTTGCAAATCTAAATGCATCACAGTGATCAATGATTTGCCGTATCTGCATCTGAATGTAGACGAGTTTGAGATGACTCTAAAGCTCTAAACATGCACCCTCGCTGATTCATGCTCAGGTAAGTCCAAAGTTCAGGTACAATGCAGCACAGTGGCACCTTTAAAGGTCCAGTGGAGTCTGAAAAGTCTGACCTTGTGTGAATCACCTGAATCTGTCTCAGTGGGTGTGGCCTCAAAAGGTGGGCCAGTCTGATCTGTTTGTCTTCTGTCACCTGCACGGATCACAGGTGAACCAATCAGATTCACCGATTTTAAATGTCTCTGTTTTGTCCCACCCCCAGGGCAGTAAGGAGCGTTACCATTGGCAGGCTCAGAACGTGAAGGTGAGCGGTGTGGACGACATGGTGCTGCTGTCAAAGATCAACGAGGATGCCATCACGGACAACCTGAAGAAGAGATACATGGACGACTACATCTTTGTATCCTTGACACACACTCTGTTGTGTTTGGTTGATTCACTGATGACCTCACCTGTAGTTGTCTCACTGCTGCTTTGTTATTGCATGTGTTTGACTCCATCATGTTCTCACTGGGTAAGAAAAAACGGTTTTATGTTTCTTTTCTTTTTTTTGAAAGCTGGGGAGCATTTCACCTGTGACCCGAGGATGAATTTCTGCTCCACTTTTGTATGAAACTTTATTAACAGGACCAATAATCCACAGTAGCCTTTTGAAATGATTGCAGAGCTCAGTGATGCTGTACCTCAGCATTCACCAACTTCATCTCCCAGTGGCTGGCTAAGTTTAAAGCGTCACAGTGTGGACATCTCAGATGTAGAAACGGTCCAGAGGTGCACGTGGAGATGATCCTGAAGGGCAGATCACACAAACTCAGATCAGGTTTGCTTCGTAGTTAAAGGTAAATACCCCAATGATCACACAACCCCCTCTGAGCAGCAGAAAACTGGTGCCAAACGAGGTGAGTCCTGCTGGGTCCTGGTCATTTCTGCTCGTGTTCCTTGACCCGTTTTTGTTCTCAGACCTACATCGGCCCGGTGCTCATCTCTGTGAACCCGTTCAAACAGCTGCCATATTTCACTGGGAAGGAAGTGGAGCTTTACCAGGGAGCGGTGAGCACACACACACACACACACACGGACGCACACACACACACGGACGCACAGACAGCTAACTGATCCCACCCCCCATCAGGCTCAGTACGAGAATCCCCCTCACATCTACGCGCTGGCTGACAACATGTACAGAAACATGATGATTGACAGTGAGAACCAGTGTGTCATCATCAGGTAGGTGTGGCTTCAAGCACTCAGTGTAAACAGGCACACGTTTGCATACGTGTAACATGACGCTTGTCTTTGGCAGTGGTGAGAGCGGCGCGGGAAAAACTGTAGCTGCCAAGTACATCATGAGCTACGTGTCCAAAGTGTCCGGAGGAGGCGAAAAAGTTCAGGTCAGGGTCAAAGGGCACTGATGGGGTGATTGGTTTATTTAGCACGAAAGAGGCTTTTAAAGTAATGTAGTGTATGGAGGACCTCTGCTGTGGTTTATGTGGAGATCCAGTGTGCCTGACGATTGATCCCTGATCAGTGTGTTATACAGACCAGTGTGATGTAAACAGTGATTCTACAGTAGATGTAATCAGATTACAATCAGCTGTGTTACTGTCCACAGTCTCAGAGTTACAAAGATGGAGACTAGAGCTCTGATTCTGAGCTGATAATCAATCACTGATGGAATCAATCTTCATCCTTATATTGATGACTGATTGATTATGAAGCGCTCATGTTAACAAAAATACGTTCTTTGTGACTTCCTGGTTTAAGCATTAGAATGACTTGCTGCTCCATTGTGTGGCCCATCAGTGAGTGCGGACCATCGTACCTGAGAGTGCAGAACTGCTGTGTTAATTTACCTACACACACTCATCACAGCTCTGGTGCCCCCTTACCTGTCCTTATATAAGTGCTGTGATATTTTATGTTTCTGATCTGCGTCATCACCTGCAGCACGTCAAAGACATCATCCTGCAGTCCAACCCTCTGCTCGAGGCTTTTGGAAATGCCAAAACTGTCCGCAACAACAACTCCAGCAGATTTGTAAGTATAAACACACACGCACGCCTCACGCCACCGCACAGATTTAGACACCCACACAGACACGCTCCCATCCTCTTGGCAGGGGAAATACTTTGAGATCCAGTTCAGTCGAGGAGGAGCTCCTGATGGAGGCAAAATCTCCAACTTCCTTCTAGAGAAAAGTCGAGTCGTCTCTCAGAATCAAGGCGAGAGAAACTTCCACATCTACTATCAGGTACTGCAACAAATACTGCCATATGTGCTACAGCTGAAAACTGAAATTAATGCTGACCTCTGTCTTCAGCTGCTGGCAGGAGCCAGTACGGAGCAGAGGGAGAACCTTGGGGTCACGACCCCTGACTACTACAACTACCTCAACCAATCAGGAACCTACACGGTGGAGGACGTTAACGACAAGAAGGAGTTCTCAGATACAATGGTCTGCACCGATCTGCCTGCACCAGTCTGCATGTTAAAGTGTGTTAAAGTGTAAACCTGTCTGTCTCTCAGGAGGCCATGTCAGTTGTGGGTCTGTCGCTGGAAGATCAGGATTCGGTTCTTCAGCTAGTCGGGGGAATTCTTCATTTGGGAAACATCAACTTCAGAGAGGAGAATAACTACGCTGTGGTCGAGAGCCAGGACTGTAAGAAAGCACACAAACTGCACAGCATTATACCACAGTAAACTATAGTTACACCACAGAAAAACATGTCATCTGGCTTCATGGATAGATAAAGATGGGTATCATGTGCATAACAATGAAAATGTATGCAATGCTTTCTAATAATACTGCACTGAGGTCCAACAGGACAAGCACAGAGACGAGTCCACTGTCAGAGGCTGTAAGAAGATCATTTGTAACCTTCTGTACTGTGATGAATTCTGAAACCTGACTGAAACTCTTCAAATAAACCGTTCCTCTGCAGATGATCAGTTAGCTGTTTTACAACTACTCTTTCAAGGATTTTGGAGAGAAAAGGAAGGTTGGAGATTGGCCTATGATTAATTAAGACAGCTGCCATCTTCAAACCCTGTGGTACATGGCAAACTAATAAAGACAGATTGATCATTTTTAAGATTGGAGGAATAGTTATTGGAAGGAGTTTGTTGAGCAGTCTGAGAGAGTCTAAACAAATGCCAGCAGTGCTGAAAGCAGCCAAACATTAGAGCAACAAACTCTTTTTCCAGGCTAAATGAGCATCTTCTACTTTAGTGAGACGCCATTCCCTCTCCAGCTTACGGGTTATCTGCTTTAAGCTGCGCGTTTGTGAATTATACCACGGAGTCAGGCACTTCTGATTTTACAGTTACACCACAGTACACCACACTGCATTTATGTATAAATATGATACATGTATGGCCAGATTGTGTTTAACTTTCACTTTTGACTTCATGATCTCTGATAAATACCCAAAATAAACTTATAGAGAAGTCCTGACAAAACTGGAGAAAATCAGTTCAGAAGCTGTTTTTCTGTCCTCCAGCCTCTGTGATCCAATGATAGTTTTCTGCACTGTAGACGGGAGAATTCAGCTGCTTTAAGTGTGACAGGCTGAATGCCTGTGAGCAGAAATGGGCTAAAGACACAGGAGCTTCCAATACTATCATTATGACTCTTCTCAGGATTTTGTTGCAGTACTTTACTGATTTGTGCAGAGTTGTGTGGCTTTTATTATTATTGTTGTGTTTTATTATTATTACCAGTAAACCAGTACATGTACTCCCCTCCAAAAGGCCAGTACCCATATTTTTTGCTGTGGACTGAAAACATTTGGGTTTGGCATTAAAAGATGAATATGAGACACAAGATCAACATCTCAGCTTTTATTTCCAGGTGTTTACATCTGGGTCTGAACCCACCCATTTAGTATCGGACCATCTACTAACTGACAGGTGTGTTTTGTTGCACAGGTATGTCCTGTTACATTGATTCAAAAAATAAATAGTGCTGAATGTCTGCGCTCAGTTCAGTTTTGGCTGTGCAGACTGTGCATTTATAGTTAGAGGAGTAACCAATGTGAAACCAGAGAGCTGTCTGTGGGTGAAAAACAAGCAACTGTGAAGCTGGATGGAAAAACCAATCAGAGCCAGTGCACAAACATTAGCCACAGCCAGTATAACCATTTGGATCATTGCGAAGAAGAAAGTTGTCACTGGTGTGCTAAGTAACAGATGTGTAGACCAAGGAAAACAGCAGCAGCTGATGACAGAAACATCTTAAGTGCTGTAAAGGAAGATCCTAAAACAACTGTTAGCGATATCAGCAACAACCTCCAGTGGGCAGGAGTGAAGGCATCACAATCTACTGTTCACAGAAGACTTCATGAACAGACGTGCAGAAGCTTCACCGGAAGATTCAAACCACTAATTAGCCAGAAGAAGAGGAAGGCTGGGCTGGAATATGCCAAGAAGTGCAGAGACAAGCCTCAGAAATTCTGGGACAAAGTTTCATGGAGTGATGAGACAAAGATGAACCTCTATCAATGTGATGGAAAGACTCAGAGGATCTGCTCGTGATCACAAAAACACAGTGGAGGTGACGTCATGGCTTCTTCTGGGACGGGCTCATTAATCTTCAGTGATGATGTGACGTATGCTGTCAGGAGTACGATGAACTCAGAAGTCCACAGAAACATTTTGACTTTCAATTTAAAGAAAGATGCAACCAAACTGATTAGGAGGATCCTTCATCATGCAGCAATTTTGCTCATGAGAAAAATGGGTGGGTTTAGACAAAAGGTGCAATCTTGTGAACTGTGTATCAGACCCAGATGGAAATGCCTGGAAAAAAAAAAGCTGTTGTCGATCAAGATGTTGATCTTCTGTCTCATATTGATATTTTTTTTTCTTAATTTTATGTCAAACCCAAATGTTTTCAGTCTGCGGCAGAAATAAAGGGACTGGCATCAATGTTCCAGTACTTTTGAAGGGGCGGGGGACCTTTTTAGAATCAACAGCAGTGAACTCTTCCGTCTCCCTTTCAGTTCTGGCCTTTCCAGCCTACCTGCTGGGAATCGCTCAGGATGGTCTCTGTAAGAAGCTGACCAGCAGGATTCTGGACAGTAAGTGGGGCGGGAAGACTGAATCCATCTCGGTCACCCTGAACACCGAGCAGGCCTGTTTCTCCAGAGACGCCCTGTCCAAAGCAATCTACACCCGACTCTTCGACTTCCTCGTTGATGTTAGTGCCCTGCACACTTTGCTTTATTTTTATTCTTTATTTCCTGCTCACTGACATTTCTCTGTGTGTCAGAGTATTAATAAAGCCATGCAGAAGGACCGAGAGGAGTTCAACATCGGAGTCCTCGACATCTACGGCTTCGAGATCTTCCAGGTGCAAACTCACTTTACTTCCTGACTTAAACTGTAGTCCGCCCTGAACGTGGAAACCACATCCTTAACTTCAGACAAAGTGAAGACTTCACACAAACGGTTCCCTCTTCCAAAAAAGTCCCCGTTATCAATAAACAGTCCCCGCTGATTAATTACGCTCAGATTATTGATTACCTTCTTCACATTTTGTTTTATTTTTTTAGAAAAATGGTTTCGAGCAGTTCTGCATCAACTTTGTCAACGAGAAGCTGCAGCAGATTTTCATTGAGCTCACTCTGAAGGCCGAACAGGTGACAATCTTTTTTTTTTTCTTCTGAAAAATAAACTTTATTGAATAAAAATAAAACATGCACTGGTTTAAGAAAATGACTTAAATATTTTTAAATAACTTTGGTGCTAACTGTTGGGTTACTAACATGTTTAAGTGATTCAAAGTGATTTCCAGACTCAGTAAAAAAATATCACTCAGCGCTTGATTTTGACCTGCACTGATAAAATAAATGGACTAAATGTGAAGCTGGGGTCAGGTAATGAAGAACTGTCATCATGTCTCTGCAGGAGGAATATGTTCAGGAGGGAATCAAATGGACCCCCATTGACTATTTTAACAACAAGGTGGTCTGTGACCTCATTGAGTCCAAACTGGTGAGTCAGCCAATCACTGAACACGACTCAGATTAAATTAAATGGGGCTCATCTCCATGCATGTTTTTACTCTTGGATTTTACTCGAGTAGCTGCAAATTAATGCTGCTTTATCTCACCCTGGGTCTTCCAAGCATTGCTTTGACATGAATCATTTTTACATCAGTGAGAACTGCAGCAGCATTTAGGCCCTGTCTCTTATGTGGTTTTACAATGAACCGACCTTCCTGAAGCTGACCAATCGGAGGGTTATCTGAAAGGGCAGGTGCCACTGTTAACAGCAGCAGCTGCAGCGCATAAAATTGGACTCAAACCCTCCATCAGTCCTTATTGATGTAAAAACGATTCATATCAAAGCAGGGCTTGGAAAGTCTGTTAGCCCTCTGAAATCTTTAATATTTCTGCATAAATGTGACCCAAAACAACATCAGAGAATCTAATGAAACTGAAAATAAAAAATATTACACTCAGTTGTATTTACTGATAAAGTGAGAGGTGTTTTTAATCAGGTGTACATGGGCGTCGAGTTTTTATTTAAAGAACAGGGATCTGCACAAACCCAAAAATCATTTTGGCCTCTTGATCCAGCCATGATATTACCTGAGTGCAGGTGAGATTTCTGCTGCTTGCAGGAGCTGAAGTCTCAATTTTGAACAGAGCATAGATAAGATTTTATAAAACCAAATTAAACCAGATTTATTTTCAGCAAACATCCTCCTATTTGCAGAATCCTCCTGGGATCATGAGCATCCTGGATGACGTGTGCGCCACGATGCACGCTAAAGGAGAGGGGGCGGATCAGACCCTGCTGCAGAAACTCCAGGGACAGATTGGAGCGCACGAACACTTCAGCAGCTGGAACAAAGGATTCATTGTGCACCACTACGCTGGCAAGGTCCTCACCATACCTGTACACCTGTCTGAGTGTTTAATGGCCACACGTGTCTGTGTTCACTGACTGCACCTGTGTGTCTGTGATCAGGTGTCATATGATGTCAGCGGGTTCTGTGAGAGGAACAGAGACGTGTTGTTCAGTGATATCATTGAGCTGATGCAGAGCAGTGAATTGTAAGTACTCTGTGTGTGTGTGTGTGTGTGTGTGTGTGTTGGGGGGGCTCAGATTGAGCTCAGGTTTTTAAGAGCCAGAGTTATCAATGAGGCAGAGATGAGCCCAGCTCAGAAATGTTTCAGTTTTCACATGATGATCACACTATTTTTAATTTACTACAACTCAACAATGTCAGGTTTAATCATATAGCACACTATGCACAAACTCAATGGCCATCTGCCATGAGGGGAGGGAGACAGGACAAAAGACATACTGTGGAAGAGAGCTAGAGATTAATCATTACAGACATTTCTCTCAGGCCTCCAGCAGAATTGTTTTGCTGTATTTACCTTTTCACAGTTCTGGAGAAGAACTGCTCCATAAATGACACAGATTTTTAAATGACAATATCATAATATCAATGCAGGAGATCAGTGTTATCTGTTTATCTGAGGCTATTGCAAAAAAAAAAAAAAAAAAAACATTTGGGGCTACAACCCTGAAAGCCCAGAACCAACATCCTGATGAACTCAGCACATTAACGACCTTATAACCAAAATCTCCAGCCTAGCATGCAGCAGTTAAGCTTCAGAAAGTTGAATACAAGGATCCACAAAAGCACAGAACAGGCCAGAAATGTGTTAATGTACTGCTGTCAGTGTAACATTAATAGAATAGTTATGAACTTCACCTAAAGTTCAGAATCTAAACATATAACCACAACAAGAATAATATTACTATGCATTTGTTGTTGTTGTTAAATAACAATATTATGGTCAGTATTCTCAGTCTCGTGTTTTTCTCTTCAGACACAGGTCATCCAATTAAAAACCAATAAAAACAGTTTAAAGTGCTAAAATTACATCCATGTTCCCCTGAGCATTATTTGACCGGCTGTGCTGCTTAACTTCAATATTTAATATGAAATAATCTCAAATTTCAACAGCACAAAAGATGAACCAAAAACTATTCCTCTACAGTAGAGATCTGCTTTGATGAACGCAGCACATCGTCCCTCTTTTACCCACATCTGCAAATCTCTGTACTGGGGAGGAAGAAACTTACGTTTACTGAGATCAACAGGTGACTTTTGAGGTTGAGGGTTGATAAAGACTGATCTTTCTGCTCGTCTCCATCAGACCGTCAGCTGCACAATTCACCTTTGTAAGGAATTCTGTTGTCAACAATCAGGAAAGTGTTGGACACAGAAGGAGCACTTCTAGGAGTTTTAGTCTCCTGGCACAGTAGTTTTTAATTTGAATCAGCGGTGCTTGAAATTGACCCCACTTTGTCATCTGTCTCTGAAAGAGAAAATCTCAGATTTTATTGCTGTTTGCGCTGCAGGTTATTTTGAGATGCGGTGCTAAACATGTGCTTATATTTGTGTGATGACCTCATGATGACCTCCTCCCTGTGGTGTGTTTCTGAGCAGTCCGTTCATCAGAGCCCTGTTCCCTGAGAACCTGGAGGCGGAGAAGAAAGGGCGACCGACCACCGCCAGCAGTAAGATCAAGGTGAGAATGTTGGAGGTCTGACTTCCATTAAGAAATAAAGACAGTAAAATAAGCAGTTATTACCAGCTGTGGTCTCAGGTGTAAGTCCTGACCCCCCCACCCTTTTTTTTTTTTTTTTTTTTTAAAGAAACAAGCTAACAGTCTGGTGCAGACCCTGATGAAGTGCACTCCCCACTACATACGCTGCATCAAACCCAATGAAACCAAACGCCCCCGGGACTGGGAGGAGAACCGGGTTAGACACCAGGTGGAGTACCTGGGGCTCAGAGAGAACATCAGAGTCCGCCGGGCTGGATATGCTTACAGACGCGTCTTTAACAAGTTTCTGCAGAGGTCAGAGGTCAAAAGTGCTAAGAACCTCAAAACCATCCCACTTCCTTAAACATGCTAACTTAGACTCCTGTGCTACAGGTACGCCATCCTGACCAAGGAGTCCTGGCCTCAATGGACAGGCGACGAGCGTCAGGGAGTGCTGCACCTCCTCAACTCAGTCAATATGGACCAGGATCAGTTCCAGTTGGGGAAGACCAAAGTCTTCATCAAAGCTCCAGAGTCGGTACGAAAAGTTCATCAAGTGGTTTACCTGCAATCAGGAACACTGAGACTGTTGTAGAACCTGTACCAGGGTCCAGGTGCTGTGGTTCCCTGCGACCCACAGTCCAGTCAGCCTGTCTGGTTGTGGCTCTTTAGTCCTTTGTCTGTCATAATGGTGGTGTTTCCTCTGTCCAGCTCTTTCTGTTGGAGGAGATGAGGGAGAGGAAATTTAACTGGTATGCTCGCGTCATCCAGAAGGCATGGCGCAAACACATCGCTGTTCGCAAGTATGTCAAGATGAGGGAGGAAGGTAAGACTGCTTTCCATAGGCTGGTCATAGAAGTCTGAATCTGAGTTTGTGTTTTGAGTGAATTTTCATTTCTGCTTCTTCTAGCCTCTGACGTTGTGTTGAACAGAAAGGAGCGCCGCAGAAACAGCATCAACAGGAACTTTGTGGGCGACTACATCGGGACCGATAACCATCCTGAGATCAGACAGTTTGTCGGCCGCAGAGAAAGAATCGACTTTACTGATGTTGTGGTGAAATATGACCGGAGATTCAGGGTATGAAGCCAACCCAAAAGAAAGACAGAAGAACTACAGCAGATATAATGGTTGTGTTGCCCTGTTTGAATAGTTGTCTTCACATCCTCCCACGGAGAGTGTTTACCATCATGTCCAACACAGAGTACCTGAGACGTTCTTTGTGTAATACGGCCTATAAATCCATGGCCTCACTAAAATGACCCTTTTTCTGTTATTCCACAGTCTGCAAAGCGGGACCTCATCCTGACACCAAACTTCCTTTACATGATTGGTCGAGAGAAGGTGAAACACGGTCCAGATAAAGGTCAGATCCAGGAAGTTCTTAAGAGGAAGATGGAGATCAACAACATCCAGTCTGTTTCTCTGAGGTACACTGTTAGTGCTGGGAAAAACTCACAATTAGAACCAAAGAAAATGGAATCAGGGCCCAGATTAGTCCTGTGTACAGGTCCACTAGGCCAAAAAGTAGAACTGGAAATAGAACTTGAGTCAGCACTAGAGCTCCTATCTTTCTCTGAACGACCTGTCTGTCTGTCTATCAGCACTCTGCAGGATGACTTCTTCATCATCCATGAGGAGGAGTATGACAGTGTACTTCAGAGTGTCTTTAAAACGGAGTTTCTGAGTCTGCTGGTGAAACGTTATGAGGAGAAAACTCAGAAGAAGCTGCCACTAAAATTCAATAACCTGTGAGTATTAAACAGTCTGTCTCCCGTCAGCGTAACTCACTGCAGTTCCAACCAGCTGTTTTAGAAAAACTCGTGTTGTGGTCATAGACTGGATAAAAAAAAATGGACCCAAAATGCGTGAGTGTTGATAAAGACCGTGTTCACAGAGGCCAGAACCGAGGCCTTTTTTCTCAGAGGTCTCTAAAGGACTGAAAGTCTTTTTGTAGCTAAAAGCTATCGCCCCCTGTTGGCCATTAGAAAAAATGCAGGTTTAAGGCATTTCAGTGTTTGCTTCACTTTCCATGCCGTGAAGCTACATTCATCATTTACACTGTGTGAGTGTGATGTTTAGCTGTGTTTAAGCTAATGTTGCTAAAATGTCAGTGTCGAATACTGCAGGTGTGTAATATTTAGAGCTACATGCTAACCTGATTGTTGAGAAGCACCTGGCTGCATAACTGGAGCAGGCTGAATATGAAACATTTGATCTAATCCACCCTGATGTGATACTAGTTGTAAATGCTTGTTATATTCTGGTTGTAATCGCTTAGAATCTCTTAGGTTAGAATTAAATCCCTAATCCTAAACTCTACATGGGTTAGGGTTACACAATTAGATGTGGTTAATATGATGTTAACTGCAAGACTTGATCCATCTATATGTGTATAAGTGATCAAAAAAGCACTCTTTCATCAGAGTATAGCAACTTAATTAAACTTCTGGGATATTGATCTGCTCAGTTAAGTAGCAGAAGGGGTTGTTAATCAGTTTCAGCTGCTTTGGTGTTAATGGAATTAACAATAGGTGCACCAGAGGAGCAACAATGCAACAACCCCCCAAAACGGGAATGGTTCTACAGGTGGAGGACACTGACATTTTTTCCTCCTCCTCTTTTCTGACTGTGTTTTCACTAGTTTTGCATTTCGCTAGGGTCAGTGTCACTACTGGTAGCATGAGGTGCCTCCAGGACCCTACAGAAGTTGCACAGATAGGAACAGGAAGCTTTGATTTCACATGGAGAGTGGCTGCAGAGTCTAATATAGTGCTTTACTACCCTGGTTGAGCACTCAGAGCGCTTTATACAAGTGCTATGTATGTCAAACAACCTAGTTTTTTAGACAGGCACGGGAACCAGTGAAGCTTGTGGATTTCATTTTAGCGGTAATGTATCACGTGATTGAGACAAGTATCTTGACACACATCAAGGGTGAGTCATAGATGGAGAACCCTCCCATTTTTCAAAAATAAAACATTGTTCAGACTCAGATAATAAATAAAACAGAAATAATGTAAGTTAGTTATTTTTTCAGTGCTGCCAAGTACCAAATGACCCACAGACCGTTACCGGTCCACGGCCTGAGGGTTGGAGACCTCTGCTACAGTGGGTCCTGTGCCCACTGCCCGGCACCGTGGAGCCTGATGAGGACATTAGAATTGGCAGGTCCACCACTGGCACCCTGTGCTTTTCACAGATGAGAGCAGATGACTGCCATTAGGTATCAGTATCAAATCCTTGGACCCATTGCTGGTGCAGTGGGACCTGGGATCCTCCTGGTGCACGACAATACCTGGCCTCATATGGCGAGAGTTTGCAGGCCGTTCCTGGAGGATGAAGGATTTAATACCACTGACTACTGGCATGCAGACTGGAGCAGCCAGGAATCGAACCACCAACTTTCAGTTTAGTAGATTACCTGCTCTGCCTCCTGAGCCACAGCCATCCTGGCTCTTGTACTCTCATTATACTCTCATAAATTAATGTCATGTATTTCAGAATTACTAGACCTGACAGGTACTAGCTGAACCCTCACCTCTCTGCCCTTCTCTCTCCATCCAGTCTGGAGTTTAAGGTGAAGAAGGGTAACTGGGGTCCATTCAGCTCCTCAGGATCCAGACAGATCCAGTTCCAGGTGGGTCAGGGTGACGAGGCGGTCCTGAAGCCCAGTGGAAAGGTCCTGCAGGTTTCCATCGGACCGGGTCTGCCTAAAAACTCCCGTAAGTTGTGCAGTGACTTGGTCACCAACACAACTTCCTGTCTGCTCTACCTCACTTTCTGTTTATCTGACATGTAGGACCCACACGGAAGGACAACCGCAAGAGCCGCTACATGGGAAACCAGGCTCCATCCACTAACCAGCACAGCTCAGGTATCAGTTAAAACCATCTTCAGGTGTCAGTACTTCTGACAAGACTTCTGGTTTATAAAGTGTCTGTTTCTCCATCAGCTCAGCGCTCCAGAGGGGGCAGAACCCTGAAGGAGGGCAGTGCCTACTCCAGAGGCTCATTACTGAGACATCAGTCCAGCATGGAGCAGCCCACCCTGCCCCGCCTCCAGAACCAGCGGAGCCGTAACAGTCGTCCCCCTCAAAACCAGGACATGGGCTTTATGGATGTTCCCGAACAGGGCGCTGCAGGGTGAGATTGCTGGGCCTGACCCACTGTTACCAACATAACTGTGGTCAACAGTAAGACCAGTAAATGGAAGATCCAGTTTGGTTTGCTGTCCCTCGGTCCCTTTGTCTGTTTTCAGTAATCCCTGCTTCTTGCCTGTAGGGTGCATCGGCGCCTTTCAAAGGAGGTGAAGCCTCTTCCTGGAACGGGTCGACCCAAACCGAAGCCCCGCACTCCTCAGTGCAGAGCTCTGTACGCCTATGACGCCCAGGACACTGACGAGCTTAGCTTCAATGCTGATGACGTCATCGAGATACTCACTGAAGGTAGCGCTGATGCCCTAGCTATCTGTCACGCACTGTGAAGTGAGGTTACACGTAGTTACACTATAATGTTAAAATGAACAGGGATTCTTTTTCAATCAAAAGCAGACCTGTAGTACCCTAGAGAACCCGCAGAGCTGTAGTTCCCTAGAGAACCCGCAGAGCTGTAGTTCCCTAGAGAACCCGCAGAGCTGTAGTTCCCATGGTCCCCATGCTTACCTGAAGACTTGTGCTCAGTAGTGTCTTTGTGTGTCTGCAGATCCGTCCGGTTGGTGGTTTGGTCGCTTGCGGGGCAGAGAGGGGATGTTCCCTGGAAACTATGTGGAGAAGATCTAGACCTCATGTCCAGGGGTCAGAGGTACCAACCTACTGCCTCAGCCGGGGTCAGAGGTCAAAGGAACTTTTAACACATCAGCTGAGAGCAAACAGGAGGCTGACTGCTGAAGATTGCATGTTAACAAACACATGTGTGATTCAGTCTCGAAGGCAGCAACAGCTGCACTGTCCCCGGAGGTGAAAGGTCAGGGTCTGGTGTGCCTACATGCTGATTCCTGGACTCCAAATGTCCCATTAACACTGCACACAGGTTGCACATCCCCATAAAGCTTTGTTTTCACTGTCCTTATGTGACTTCAGTCTCTGATCATCTCAGGTGTTTTATAAATGATCCAAACAGTGAAAAAGTTCGAGCGCCGTGTGTTTCACAATTTGTGTCTTCACATACCCATATTTTCATTTTCCAGTTCAAAGACTTTCCAGCTTTTTTAGCTTACAATAGATAGAAAGAGGAAGGCTGCAGCTTCAGCTAGTGGCAGGAGGCTGCATTATGTTATAGAGCTGATGGTTAACCAGTGTTGTACAAAAATGTGAATAATTAGTTTAGCCAAATAGTATTTCTAGGACTGGAGAAACTTCAGATTTTGTGAGGACAGCAAAAGTCCTCACACAATTTGAAGTTTCTCCAGCACCCCCTGCAGCCTTCGGTGTTTGTTTTATTTCAGGGCTGCTATAGAGGGAGCATAGTGGGAGATTTAAAGCCATCTGCAGTGTTTGAACTTAACAGAGGAGATGAACAGACACTGAACGTCACACAGAAGCTTTGACATACAAATAAATGTATTTTATCCTTCTCATCATGTAGAACTGTTCTTTTCTTTTTTATCTGAAAGATGAAATAAACTGATGTAAACGATTAAAGAGCTTCTGCTCGGGTCACATGTTCAGCTGTGGTTTCTGTTTGGATGAATCAACATGAATATTTCTGCTCCAGCGAACCCTAAATTGGCCAGAAACTCAGATTTCAGTACACACCTGAGATTACCTGAATGACCGCTTCGATCATCACACCAGGAACACCTCTTTTCTTTCATTTTGACTTTTTCTTTGTTTTTTTCTTTTTCTTTCTTTTTTCTTTCTTCTTTTTATTTACTTTTCATGCTTTTAATTACATTTTTGATTTCTCTTGATCCATTTAAAACAATGATAGAGTTTATAGTTTAATAATTTTCGACCTCTCTTTTTTAAATGTTTGATAATCAGAGCTTTCTTAATCACACTAAAACTTCAAGACACTATATTACCCAGAGTTCTTTTGTCCAGGAGTGTTGTGCTGTCTTCAAGTACCTTCAGAAATGATTGCCTGATACAGCCTGCAGCATTTCCATTTTATGTTTGAGATCAAAGCAAAATTTGAATAATCAGAGAAATGTCTGGTGTGTAACTCTAAGACTAGAAAGTCACAAAGGATGATGGGTTGTAATAAATAAATCTAATTGCATGTGCACATTGATGTTACTGCTTTGCATGTTTATTAAAAATATATAAAATTTTTATAATCAAAATGGTTTAATTCAATATTTCATGCATTTTATATGAACTCTCTTTTCTCACAAATATGAGAACTTTGTTTTCCTACATTGCACCTTTTATATTAAGTTTATAAATAAAAGTACTCTTGGAGGATTTTTTTCTTTGGTAAGGGATCATTCACAATTATTGACATTTTTCAAAGTGTACAAAGTGTACGCCTGGGGGGAGGGGGTTAACAGCCAACATATGCTTTTCAAATAGTTAGAAAATGTCACAGCTGTGCAATTTGACCACTGCTGCCTGGCATCCACACCATTGCGTGTCACAGCTGGTGCAGGCAAGGCAGGGAGGTCCCCAGAGCAGGACGCAGGCAAGAGCGGACGTAAGATTAACAACTTTATTGAAGGCTGGGCAAGGCCAGCTACACCAAACTAAACACGAAAACTTGAGAACTCCAAAAACAAAACACACAGCTGACATCACATCGATGAAAACACGAGGATGCGAACAAAGAACAAAGGAAAACCAAGGGCTTAAATACACATGAGGAACTGACGAGGGAATAGAAAACAGGAGGGAACACAGGTGACACAATCAGGCAAACAGAAGGGAGCAAAACCAAATACAACGCACAGGGACCACAAGACTACCAAAATAAAACAGGAAGGGACAGGACCAGGAACACGCAGAACATGACACAGGGAAACACCAGGGACCAGAAAATAAACAGAAATACAAAAAGGAACACAAACCATAGAACTCAAAACACTGGGCCACTGGCCCAGGACCATGACATTGCGTGGTTTGCAGCGATATGGCCTCTGGTCTGGCGGATCAGTTCAAAGGCCTGATTGAATTTTCTAAAATAGGCCATCAGTGATTCACAGAAAGACTCTACTGATGATGTTAGACAGGAACAAGCTGCGAGTGCGGCGCAGCAGATGTGGAAAGCAGCCAAAGCCGCCGGAGATAAATTCAACAAGAAGTGGAAGCATTGTTCCAAAAATGGAAACCGTATGCAGTAAACTGCAGAAAACGATGATGGATTTTATTCAGAAGGTATGTACATTAATTCTACATGTCCCTGGTGTGTTTTCTTCTATGCTGGCCCGTATATTTGTGCATAATCTGGTGACTGGCGGCCGGCACTGTTGCCAACTTTTGTTTCAGAAAACTCGTCGGCTGTCTCAAAAGTCACTAGAAGTCGCTAAAGGATGAATCGAGGTCCGGGGTGGGGTGTCCCCCTCGGTGCCGTAGAAAGGTCCGGGTGATGCCACAGCGTACGAAGGGATGCAGTACGAGCGCTTTATGCACACAAACATGGTGACAGTGGAGTTTTCAGGTTTGCGGTGTTGTGCCAAAAAGTGATTTCCGTTTTTGAAAATGTATTATCTTTGCTTATATCGATAAATAGACTGTGGTGCACAGGATTTATTAAGGGCTTCTATATAAAATGAAGAAATTACTTGTTTTGCAAATATATTTATGACTCTGCATTATTGTATCTACATTATAATCAATCCAGTCCTTTTTGGCTACTCTATAGAACTGTAATGCTATATTTGTTGCAATTTCCACAGCCCTTTCGGCAGATCTCTTGGGAAAAAGATATTTTTAATACCAATGATAGTTTTTACCCTCATTAATGAAGAATATATGAAAGTCACTTTGCCAAGAAGTGATTCCAGCTTCTACCTGTGACAGGAGTGCTGTTTCTCACTCAAAGTGACGTAATATCATATATGAGAGAGTTTGACACGTTTCACAGATTTTAGGCCAAAAATTAATCTACAGCAATTTAAAGAGTCACCTCAAGGTGTTTTGTATTGTAAGATAATGACCCTACAATAATTACAGAAAAAAACCAACAGTCAAAACAACCCCCTATGATCAAGCACTTGGTGACAGTGGGAAGGAAAAACTTCCTTTTAACAGGAAGAAAACTCCAGCAGAACCAGGCTCAGGGAGGGGCAGTCATCTGCCACAACTGGTTGTGGGTGAGGGGAGAGAGACAGGACAAAAGACACACTGTGGAAGAGAGCCGGAGATTAATAATAACTAATGATTAAATGCAGAGTGGGGTATAAACTGAGTGAAAAGAGATGAATGAAAACCACTGTCCTGGTTTTTTTATACACTCCAAGGTGGGTTTTTAATAGGTCCTATTACCAAAAAAAAAAAAAGGTGAAATTAAATGAAGGTTATTGGGATAAAAGGAGGAGACTGAACTTCAGTTTTCATTGATGATCGCTGTGTTTCAGAGGCGCCACTGAACGTCCCACACAAACAGATTGATGGTCCTCCGGCTGAGCCTGCAGCTGTTTGTCTTTATCCAACAGAGGCCATTTCAGCATCAATCCCCCTCACACTACACAGCAGCAGAGTCCCAGCTAAACGCCACCACTCATCCAGCTCTTAGCTGAGCTCCTGGAGGTCAGAAATGAATGAAAGTTTGATGAGTGAAGCAAACATATCAGCAGAAACATGTCAGCTGTTACAGAGCTGTCTCCATGCTGCTCACCCACATACGACACATTTCAGGATCATTTTGGGATGACGAGATGTTTGAAATCAGGAACCCAGATCGAGCCACTCTGAACGGATCCAGAACAGATCCGGACAGGGTGAACTGGAAACGACCGGAGCTAAGCTGGCTCTGGCCCTGATCTGGTCTGAATCTGTGATCCTTGCCTTTTTTGGATCCATCATGCTGCTTAAGGAGTTTATTACACCTTCGGGTGGATCCATTTCCGGGCCAACCCACTAAGATTGATTGAGGTGATTTTCAGTGAAAATATGCTGAAGCTCAGACTCTAAATTTCAGATTAAGAAAGTCTTTATTGTCATCAAACACAGATGCCTGATGAAACTGTGACAGCTGCTACTGGTCAGTGCGTTTCAAACATGTAGAAAGATAAATCAGAGAGTAAAATATAATAAATAAATAAAAAAATACAATTTCATCATTTAATGGCTGAATCTCAGTCTGTTAAAAAGAAATGTAATCAGATTACAGTCAGCTGCATTACTACCCAGAGTCTCAAAGTCAGAAAGATGGAGATGATGGATTTTATAAATCAAATTAGTCTCCGTCTTGTTATATCGTAGAGTGAATGACTGTGACTGCAAAGAAATAACGTCTAACTGCGACTTCAGTGCTTGCAAAACGTGTGCAGGTGAATCCTCTGTGCTCTGAGCCACTGTAGGAAGGTCAGTCAGTTGGTCCAGGTGCAGAAGGTAGGGGAGGAGTCAGAGAGAGCGCACCTGCCGATGAACAGGTTAAATTAAGCAACAGACTCTGTGAACTAAAAATAATAATGATGTCACGTGGTCCCTCCCAGACGGAACGCGAACGCCAGGTGTTTTGCTCCAAACGGCGATCCGTACACGGGTCGGTGGGTCTCGACAAGTCACGCCCACCGCACGTTTCTGTCTCGCGCACATTGGTGAGCTGAAAGCGTCACGGACGGACTGACCTGTTCGGCCCTGTTAGCAGCTAGCAGCTAACAGCTAACCGAGCAGATGGAGGAGTTCCTGAGGAGCTGCCAGCGGGCCGTGAAGGTAACACACGCACACACACAGGGGAAAAGGCGCGGTTAGCCTGTTAGCTCGCGCTGGTGCAGGCTGCAAGATGACGAATGCTGTTTACGTCATGTGATCAGTTCGGATCACTGATCGATAGTTTGCACGAGTCGGTAGAGCTGCACATGTGACCCGCGAAGCTATCGGACTGAAACATCTGCAGAGATGTTGTCGGGAGTCACGCGGTCAGCCGGAGGTCAGGTGAGAGACAGGTGAGGTCAGAACAAACCAGCAGCCTTCACGGCTGTAGTTCCACTGCAGAGGCGCCACAGTGAGTCAGTCCCCATATACTCCCATGTTAAAACTTTACAGCAGAAATAAACATATTTACATAGTTCTCTGTAGCTCCTTATACCTGCATTCTCTCTGATGTCCAGCAGGGGGCGACTCGTATGGCTGCAAAAATAAATCTGTTTGGATCAGAATCTGTGAGGAAATGAACCACATCAGCACACCAAAACAGCATTAAAATCAGTAAACACAGAAATAAAGTTGAGTTGAAGGTTTTTTTTTTGGCGGCACATGACCAAATTATCATGCACATACATCAACAAAGGTGAGAACATCTGCACAGCACTTCTTTTAGACATCGATGTCCTCTGACATCTTGGAGACAGTGTAATAGATATGATGAGACCAGGATAAAAAGTTAACACCCAGTAATTTCATTTTTTAAACCTCCTGAACTGAGATCCTGTCTCTAGATGGGTCCAGTGCTCCACATTAGCCAAATAAACTTATATATAATACCCCAGTGTGATGTATTTAGTTTGGCCAGCATTTGGTCTGTTCATTCTGGCTCATGTGGTCATAGTTTACAACTCAACATGGAGATTCTTTATTAGCTGTTCTGTTTGTGGTGATGCTCAAAATGAAGTGGAAACATCACCATACATGAACAGCTCAGCAGTATTAACAGCATCACTGGAAAAAAGTAGACTTAAATACCTTCCCTGTGGAACACCACAAGATTCTCGCAGAGAAGCTGCCATTAAAAAAAAACACCTGCTGTGATCTGCTAGAAAGATCACATTTCATCAAAGTAAGAGCTTAATCTGAGAAACCCTGACATGCGATTGGTTATATCTAATACTAGTTGAATGCCCTGGTCTATAAGCATGCTGTTGATGTTGAAATAGTTTAAAATCTGACTGAATAATATCTTCTCAGTTAACTTAGGCACAGTGAGTGCAGTTTCAACCAGTAATGCAAGCTTTGATTTTTAGTTAAGTCTATGATTTTAAGAGTCCTTACAGAGCTCAAGAAAAGTCCAAGTCTCTTTTATTTATTTAGTGCCGAATCATAACAACAGTCACCTCAAGGTGCTTTATATTGTAAGGTAAAGACCCTACAACAATACAGAGAAAACCCAACAATCAAAATTACCCCCTGTGAGCAAGCAGTTGGCAACAGTGGGAAGGAAAAACTCCCTTTTAACAGGACGAAACCTCCGGCAGAACCAGGCTCAAGGAGGGACAGTCATCTGCCACGACTGGTTGGGGGTGGGGTGAAAATTTTTAAGGAGGAATTTGGATAAAAGCAGCCCAGCTGTTTGATTGGGATCAAGTGTTCATGTAGTATCATGGAGTACGTGGCTCAACCTAAACGGATGTGTAGGAAAATGACTCAATAAGAGAGTTTTGAGAGCCTTACAGAGATGTTAGAGCGAGTTAGTTACAGATAGTTTCAGGTGGTTTTATGCAATTTCATGTCATTTCTCCTAACAAGAGCAGGCTTGCCCCAGAAAGTTTCCCAATTATTTTTAATGTAACTGGTTGAATTTTGGAGTTTTTGGAGGGATTTGTGAGGGATGGCAAACAGAAGAGAATTACAGTAAACAATATGGGAGGTGAAGGATGGAGGTGGTGTGCAGGGAGAGCGAGGGGCAGAGATGATTGTTTCAGAGATGGAAATATGCAGACCGGGTAATAATTTTGATGTGAAAGTGAAATGATAAAGTGCTGTCAAGGATGACACTCAGACTCCTAACCTGAGGGGAGGGGGAAACTGTCAACTATAGAGGCGATGAAGAGAAGGGGCCCCAGGACAGAGCCCTGAGGGGTGACGGGGGGGGTTCTGGATGAGGTCAGTGATTTCAGAGGGAGTCGGGAGTTGAAAGCTGGAAAGTGACTGACAGAGGTGAGGAAGTTCACAGGATAGGGAGAGGTGTAGAAACAGGGCATAGATGCTGGTGTATTTTTTTTTCTTTCATTAAAAAACAAGATAAAAGAATTACAGGTTTCAATTGAGTGGGGAAAAAAAGGGTCTTGGTGTTGCCTTCATTAGAAGAGATGAGGCTGCCATAGTTGGCAGATTTGGTTTGAGTGAGATTTGCACATCTTTGTGGATAGGGAAACCATTTTCTTTTTATAGTGATGCTCCAATTGACAACCTTTGGCCTTCATGGTGGTGCCTTATGTATGGAGAGACAGAGTGAAACACTGAATGACAGAAAGAAATGGTCGGTTAAGGAAAGTTGGATGGGTTGAAGCCAGAATAACAAATTAGGTCCTGAGTATGTCCTCTGTTGTTAGTAGGGAAGTCAGTGAATTGTTGAAATTCAAAACTCTCAAGGCAGGATAAAAAAGTCTTTGGTGAGAGGAAGGTTAGTATTGTCAGTGAGAATGTTGAAGTCCCCCAATAATTTATGTTAGGTAAGAGAAGCGGATAAGTGGGTGAGGCAAGCAGCAAAATCATTCAAAAGGTCATTGGGGGGTCATAAATGGTGGCAAGTTGTTGCCAGGTTTCTGTTAAAGGTAGCTCCAGGTGGTTTCAGGTTGTATCAGAGTCTAAAGAGTCCCGGTTTTTGTCTCCCCAGTCGAGCTCGGATCAGGCTGGACCAGGCTTCCATGTTGTTCTGGGGAATGAGGCCTGCGATATTGACTCCATGGTGTCTGCCCTGGCCTACGCCTACTTCCTGTCCAAGGTAAGGCTTGTCAGTGCAGTCAGCTGCCAGTACAGGTTATCAGCTTCATTACCTGGAGCCTCTTTCCTTATCAGACCACACGCGGTGAGATGCTTGCCGTGCCGCTGCTGAATATCCATCAGTCGGAGCTGCCACTGCGGTCGGATAGTATCTTCCTGCTGCGTCAGACTGCCCTGTCTCTGGACCTCCTCCTGTTCAGGGACCAGCTGGACCTGCGAGCACTGCAGCGAGCCGGCCGTCTGCAGCTCACGCTGGTCGACCACAACGTGCTGCCCAGGTAACACCTGACAGCTGACCTCACACATGTCAGCAAGGTGACCACACACACACACACATGCCAGAGCCATGGCCACACCTGTCTTATAAGCCTGTGTCTGCTGCAGCTCAGACAGTGACCTGGAGGAAGCAGTCGTAGAGGTGATCGACCACCACCTGCAGGAAAGAGAGCCCTCCCCCACCTGTCATGTTACTGTGGACACAGTGGGATCCTGTGCTACCTTGGTGACGGAACGCATCATCCAGAAAGCTCCTGAGATTCTGGACCTGCAGCTCGCTCACCTGCTTTATGGTACACACCTGGTTTTCTGATGTTATTGTGAGTCAACAGGTTATTGATGAGGCTCCTTAGTCTGAAACGTATTTTTGACTTATTGGTGTGTTATCCACGTTGGTCTGCAGCTGCTATCGTGTTGGACTGTGTCGACATGGCACCTGCTGCTGGTAAAGTGACTCCTAAAGACAGTCAGTACGCCGCAGCGTTGGAGACCCAATTCCCCGCTTTGCCACCAAGAGGCGCTCTCTTCCAGGAGCTGCACAATGCCAAGTTTGATGTCTCAGGTGAGTTTCTGAGGACACGCTTGTACCTGAGAACAAACCAGCACAGAGTCTGCACTCATCTGTGTTTGGACACACAGCAGGTGGTATTTAATGCTAATTCTTCTAACAGAATTACAGTTTTATTGGAGTATTTTGCAGCATTTAATTAAACTTTTTTTTAGTATTTTTTTATTGCTTTTATTGGGGTGTATTTACTACTCCAATAAAGAATTATACACTTTTTTATGAATATTTAATTCAGTGGTTTTACTAGGGCTACAACGATTCTTCGAGTAACTCGAATAATTCAATTATAAAAAATCCTTGACACAAATTTGTTACTTCGATGCATCGTTTAAACTCTGGAGCTCAGGTGTCTCCATGTAATTGGAGCATTTCACCCACATTAGCAGCAGTAAAGTTCTCCATTGCTGCCACAGATTTCCGTGATTTGAAAAAAACTACAGTTTAACACTGATGGATCATCGCTGACATGTTTTTCCACACCTCTACTGCTCTCTATACCCGTGTGTGTGTGTGTGTGTGTGTGTGTGTGTGTGTGTGTGTGTGTGTTGTGCTGAGAGTTTCAGCTGTTAGCCACCAGAACAGATCACTATCACCACAGTTTGCTAGCGGGCGCCACCATTAACACTAGCAACTGTTCGGTACTGACAGGAAACCCCACCCCCTGGTCACCCATTAAGTACAGAGAAGCTCCATCAAAAGATGTTTTTATGCTTTAATCTTAGGACCAATTTTATTTACATTATACATGCTTCCCTTAGGCAGTATTATTAGAAAGTATTGATTACATTTTCATTGTTATGCAGATGATACCCAGCTTTATCTATCCATGAAGCCAGATGATACACATCAATTAGTTAAACTGCAGGAATGTCTTAAAGACATAAAGGCCTGGATGACCTCTAATTCACTGCTTCTAAATTCAGATGAAACTGAAATTCTTTGGCTCGGCCCCACAAACCTTATAAACATAGTGCTTTAACAGATACTTACTCTGGATGGCGTTACCTTGGCCTCCAGTAACACTGTGACAAATCTTGGAGTCATTTTTGACCAGGATATGTCCTTCAATGCACATGTTAAACAAATATTTATGACCGCTTTCTTGCATTTGCTCAATAAAAATTAGAAACATCCTTTCTCAGACTGATGCTGAAAAGCTAATTCATGCATTTATTACTTCTAGGCTGGACTACTGTAATTCATTATTATCAGGCTGTCCTAAAAGCTCCCTGAAAAGCCTTCAGCTGATCCAAAATGCTGCAGCTAGAGTACTGACAGGGACTAGAAAGAGAGAGCAGATTTCTCTCATATTGGCTTCTCTTCATTGGCTCCCTGTTAAATCTAGAGTAGAATTTAAAATCCATCTCCTAACATACAAGGTCTGTGACCCCACCTTATCTTATCACCTCAAAGTATCACCGCAATGGTTCCTAGGATACTTCAGAGTAGAATGGGAGGCAGAGCCTTCAGCTTTCAGGCCCCTCTTCTGTGGAACCAGCTCCCAGTTTGGATTTAAGAGACAGACACCCTCTCTATTTTTAAGATTAGGCTTAAAACTTTCCTTTTTGTTAAGGCTTATAGTTAGGGCTGGATCAGGTGACTCTGTTATGTTACTTAGTTATGCTGCTATAGACCTAGGCTGCTGCGGGGTTTCCATGATGCACTGAGTGTTTCTTTTCATTTATCTCTTTTCACTTTGTTTATACCCCGCTCTGCATTTAATCAGTAGTTACTATTAATCTCTTGCTCTCTTCCACATTGTGTCTTTTATCCCGTCTTCCTCCCCTCACGTCCAACCGGTCATGGCAGATGGCTGCCCCTTTCTGAGCCTGGTTCTGCCGGAGGTTTCTTCCTGTTAAAAGGGAGTTTTTTTCCTTCCCACTGTCGCCAAATGCTTGCTCATAAAGGATTGCAACATTAAGCTCATGCAGCCCCCAGTTTTTCAACAAAAACACTAGAGCAGAGCCGTTATCGAGACGGTGAGCTCAGGTGGAGCAAAAGGAAACGTTTTTAGACTCTGTTTTGTAGGGTTTATTGTAGTATTTAATGCAGTATTTTGTTCCCAGGTCTGAACACAGAGCAGATGTTGTTGAAGGACATGAAAGCCATTTCAGGAAGTTTGAATCTCTCTGTTTCTGTTCTCTACATCTCCCTGGAGGTCAGTGAGTACTTCTCATCATACTACACTACAGACTGTACTGCACACTGTAGTGCAGCGCTGAGCTATCAGTTGTAGCAATGAGTCTGTCAGCAGATGGCAGCAGAGAGCAGCAGTATATCTTAGGAGGACTTCCTTACTGAGTTTGGGGTGTGTGTGTGTGTGTGTGTCAGGAGTTCCTGCAGAGAGAAGACTTGGAGGCGGAGCTTTCAGGTTTCTGTCAGAAGTATGGATATGATTTGCTGCTGATGATGACAATCTTTTTCACTGAGAGCAAAGAGCCAATCAGGGAGCTCGCTGTGTTCAGCCACAGCATCACCTGTAGGGAACAGGTAAGCTTGTCTTCTTCTTCCTCTTCAGTCTCTGCTGTTAGTTCTGCTTGACAGTGTCCTCTGTCCTCAGGTGAGCCAGTACCTGGAACAAGCCCAAAGCCCCGCCCTCAATCTCAGTCCACTCAGCAGCCCCCACCCTCACATTTCAGCCTATCACCAAGGTAACACTCTTTTAAACAAACAGGCACGTTATAAGTATCAGAACATGTGATTTTTTCAAATAATTTTTTTACATTCTCCTGCCTCATCGTACACTCTGCAGCATTTATCCTAACCATGACAGCATAGAAGGAAGAGGCCAGTGAGTGAGGCAGGGGAGGGTTAACCAGAGGTAAGCAGGGGCGTGGTCTCAGGTCGATGACTGTATCATCTTGTGTCTCTCAGGAAACTCACTGGCATCCCGGAAGAAGCTCCTCCCCATCGTGAAAGACTTCCTGAGGACATGGGATGGGTACGGGAGTCCTGGAGATGGGCAGAATGAGCCGGCTCAGGTACCGCCCACCCCAATGAACAGCCTGGTGGAGGGCTCGCCTCTGGACAACGAACTGCCTCGCATCACCTCCCAGGCCCTGGAGGAGAAGTTCAGCCAGATAGTCAACAGAACTGACCTCTGACCTGTCAGCCCTTTGGGGAAGACGGCGATGAAGAAGCACAGTGATGCCAAGGAGAACAAATAGTGAAGTTTTATGTCAGTTGAAATTTTCAACCTGTGGTGTTGAACTTGGACACGAGCAGGTCCTTCAGAACATGAATCAGGTTGTTTCTGTTTAATAAATAAAATCCAAAATGATTCAAAGCATCAGTGAATGAGAGTCTGGAAAACCAGCAGCTGGAGGAATGAAGGTCCGCTCCCGCTGCATGCCTCAGCACAGAGAAAAAAGCCGTGAACCCAACACAGTGACTGAGTTACTGCCATCTCCAAGGTCAGCAACACGAAGCTGGATACCTCCAACCAGCAGGTGGTACTATTTGATAAGCCTGACAAAACAAAAAAGATTTCTGCTTTGGTTCCTTACAAAATTTGCTGTCAGCTTCATGTAGATCACTGTTGGCCTTCCTGGAGCATGCTGGTTATATTCTTACAAAAATATGTTATCCACTCGGGCTTTTACTGCAGATATAGTACTGTGCAAAAGTCTCAAGCCACCCATCATTTCATTACCTTTTGTTATGAAAATGGTAACTGGGTGCAGCAGTTTATTGAAACATGCAAAAATACATTGGAAATACAGCAAATAAGGCAAAAAAAAAAATGAAGCTGCTCTCAGTCAGAAGCTTTCCAGATGATGCTTGGTGAATCAAAATCTAATGGTCCTCGGTTTCTCCACCTCCCTTGCTTTCACTTCACCCTTGATCTGTTCTTGGATGTATCGTGCCCTCCACACAGTCAGCCCTGTCCCCTTGCTGTGGTTTTTCACCTCAGGGGATTCTCACATATCAGGCAATTCCAAAATACATTGTTTTAGTTGTAATAATTTACAGATGTTCCCCAATTGGGAATCCTGTGGATCTGGTCATCCTCTGCCACTGGGGCTGTGCCTAAGTGCCCTGGTTGTGCTGGCCGGTGTCCTTCCTGGGCCTTGGTTCTGTTCGCCATCCATCGGCTCGTGCGGTGCTGTTGGCTCCTCTTTCTGGGTCCCTGTGGCGCCTGGGTGGGACTGGGTTGTGCTCTCTGGCCTCTGTTGGGTCTTGGCGAGGGCCCCAGGCACTGGTGGAGACCTTCCTGCATGTTTCTGCCTCAGCAAACAGGTGTCCACTACTTCTTGGCCTTTGATTTAGGTTATAGCCACATCACAAGATCCTGTGTTGTGATGCTTGGCCTCTGGTGAGTGGGGGTGCCATCAAAATCACCACACTGCGTGCTTTGGTTTGTGCTAGTCTCTTTAACCTTGTTTAGGTGTCTGGATGCTGGCTTTCACTGAGGTGCATTTTGCTGGTGAATTTTTCTAAAAAATTTTCTCTCCTATGAGTCAAGTTTATCACTTTTGATTTGGGAAGGATCGCATGCACGTCCTCACATCTGCCCGGATACAAGAATGCCTCTGAAAATGCTCAGGTGCAAGGACTGGACTGAAAATCAGGGGAAAAGCAGCCAAAGTCCAAGAAGAACTTTGAAGACATTCAGAAAGCCTGATAACTGTTGCTCAAGGGCACTTTAAAAAAATACAAGTATGGCTGCTTGGAAGCAAAATTTAAAGAAATGGGGGGGGGGATTCAAGACTTTTGCACAGTATGCCAGCTTTGCTTAAATTGCCGTTTCGTGTTGTTGCGTCCATGTGAGAAATTCCACTCCGGTCCGGCTGAAAAACACTGGAGAAGCATGCAGTCGCAGCGGGCCTCACAGCACTCCATGTTTTGGTTTGAATAAAACCTTCAAATGTATCTTCATGCTGAGCTGAAACAGTTTGACCTTCTCTGAGGGCAACCACTCGATGTCCAACAGAGATGAAGAACAGCACAGGTCTCCCTGTCACTAACCACATAGATTTTATTTGTGCTGCACCACAGGATTTTCTGTCAGGGTATTTGTTCATCACGAGGTGCAGACAATCCATGGACAGATTACAGGCAGTAAAGGTTCTTCTTTCAGCGAGCAGATGGTTTGCAGTGGTTCAGGTTTCTGCACCGAGATCAGACAGAAACCTACAGAAGAGCTTCTGTTTTTGTGTCTGCACTCAGCAGCATTCACACACAAATATCAGCTTTAATGTGGAATTCTGTTCTTCTTTCTCACTTTAAATCTATTAATAATCAGGTTGAAATGTTAAAATAAAGCTTTTAAGGAGGCTCTGGTGGGTCTGGGTGTGTTAATGTTCTCATTCGTCACTGAATGTGGTTCAGGAGCAACATCAGGAGTCCTGCTGACGCCCTGTTTGATGCCCTCTGGGGGCTGAGAGTCCACTTCTTTCCTGCAGCACGTTTACTCGTGTGCTACAGCTGCAGCAGAGGTGGTTCATCATCTGTCCAGGAGGCCTCCTGGACCCTCCTACATGATGTGTTTCAGGCCGTGTGGGAGGAGACCTGGGGCAGATCCAGGACACGTCAGAGAGATTATCTCTCAGCTGGTTTGGGAACGCCTCGGAGAGGAAGGTCCGGGACCCTCTGTTTGCGCTGCTGCCCCGCGTCTTGGATCAGGGGAAGAAGATGGATAAATGGAACAGCTGCTGTAACTTTATTAACAAAGATCTGTCGGTAAGTAACTGTAACCGCGCTACACACACACATTTCAGTTTATGCGTGCAGGTAGTTTGCAATAAAGCAGTTACTCTCTGGACTAATTCTCAGCACCACCTGTTTCATCAGACTCGTGCAGACAACCTTTGAGACGGCCCACAGGTTCAGTTCTCTGACATGAAGGAATAAATGATAAGATCAGGACTGTGGTTTCAAGATGAAAACTTCATCAGCTTGCTCATTTATTTATAAATGCCTGAATTTGGCCCTTTGGGGCCTCCGTAGGGCAGCTGCCGAGCATGGATTTCAGAGATGAACTGATCTTTTCCCTGGTCTTTGTACTCCTGTTTGAAAACTTGTTTTTGCTGCTTTTCTGATGTTCGGAGCGGTGAAATTCCTCACATCTCTTAAACTTTGCATCCTCATCTTCATCTTTTCTCCAATCACAGAGCTGCTGATCAGGTTTCCTGATATTGGGATCTGGCTCTGATGCTCGCTTGACTTTGATTGTTGGTTTTGGATCTTTTAATACAGAGAAAAGGAGTGACTGGTTTGAAGCAGCTGATTGTCAGGAAACCAGATGTAAATAAATCCTGTTTCACAATAAGTGCACTGAGAAGGGAAGGGCTTTTATTGTGAAACAGAAGGAGGAAGTTTATAGCAACAGGAAGCTGACAGCAAAAACGTTTTGAAAGTTTGGATGTTTCAGTTTGATGCCATCTTGAGAGTTTATTTGAAGTAAATGTTATTCAGTGAGGCTCATCAGACTGAAGTTCGGAGCGATGCAGAGAAGCAGCTGAGAGCAGCTGGAATATCTGCTCAGACTTTCACGACTTCGAATTTAGACTGAATTTTTGCTTTTTTCACATTAAGTGAAACTCAAAAGTGTGACTGAAAGTGAAACAATTTCTGATTGTGACTTTGAACATTTCAACTCACCAGTCATCTCTGGATTTCTTCTTTTCCCTCCCAAACATTCACATTTTGTCCTTCCCATCTCTGGATTTTAAAATAAAGCTCATTTTAAAGCTCTCTCTGGAACAGGCAGGCACTAGGACCCGGAGGATGCCTGGCATTTCCTCCTGCTTTAGCCTTTTTTTCTTTTCTTTTTTTTAGCTACTCAGCAGCTGATTGGTGGATTTTTAATGAAGCTGATCTGCCACCTCACCTGTGTGCAGGGAACAGGTGAGCATGGCCAATCAGATGCGCTGCTCTGGTGAAATGCAGACAAACCTGTCGGGCAGAGAGAGAGAGAGAGCAAGCGAGGGCGAGTGAGCCCCTTAGAGTCAGAGTGGGAACTCCCTCAGAGAGAGAGACAGCGAGAGAGAGGAAGGAGGACAGCACACACTCAGGCATCCGGCGGGTCCTACATGCTGGTCAGAACACGCTGTGACATCAGAGTGACATCATGAGCTCCCCCACTGAGCACACAGACAAGTACTCCAAGGACAGGTAAATATTTATAGGTAAAACACAGCACTGTGTGTGTGTGTTTGTGTTTTTGTGTGCGTTCCCTGTCTCAGCATAAAGAGGAACTTCATTTGAAACTGTTTCTGCTGCTGGCACTCGTTCTTCCTGATGGTCATTGAAGGGGTCCCTGTGATGTGTTCACTGTCTGATGTTTCTGGGGCTGTTTTGAACAAGAGAAAGTGATGTCAGCCGACTACCTGTTTGCTGTGGGATCTCATGGTCCAGTTTCTCATCTCTGATCACTTTCTTATTGATGAGTTTTGAAGTTCTGTAGCTCCTGATCAGCTTCTGGTCCTCGGACAGGAAGCAGATATCTGAGATCACATTCAAAGACCAGATAAGATTGTTTTCAGCCTCAGAAGTCTCTCCTTTTAAAGCTTTTGATCCTCCTGAGTCCCTGAATACACTCTGAAAATCCAAACACACATGCAGAGACTCCTCCCACAGCCCCGACTCATTCTCACCCGGTGGCCATGGCCATGACAACGTGTCAAAGGACTCTGTTTGTAAAAGTGAGGATACTGAGGATCTTTCAGCACCACTGTTTGATGAAGATGATTTCCCAGCATGCAGCTCCAAACACCTGATCTATGGAGCAGAATCAGCAGAAGAAAAAGAGAAGATGCTTCAGAGTGTGGGCACGATGCTGACGGAACTTCACCAAACAAACTTCCAATAATAACCTGTTTGACTTTATGCAGAAACAAACTGATCACCTCTCACGAAACTCCATCAGCTTCCTCCAGAACCTGCAGCTTCATCTCTGCTCTCAGGTGAGGGGCTGGGTAGAAGCTGCTGCTTATCTGCTGATGTTTTACAGCACGCAGAGCCGAGGATTGGGGCTGGAAAGAGCTCGGAGTGATGGCGAGGACGAGGAGAACCATCACAACAAGAGGAGCTGAATTGGCAGCTCTCAGCCCAAGAGCACCATCTGCTGGATTGAGCTCAGAACCAAACGTCCTGTCTGAGAGTGCCCAACCTGAGCCTCCTGCCTGACTCTGTGGGAAGATGGAGGTGAGATGTGTGTGACACTGACAGGTGAGGAGGAACCGGACTTTAACCTGCAGCATGTACATTCACACACTGAGAGGTGTGGGTTAGTCTGTGTCCAGGTAAATGTCTGTCCCAGAGAAAATGATTGGCCCTGCCCTGTGCAGCCTGCCTGCAGTACCTCCTTACTCCACTAGGCTGCCACCCACCCTTTGAGAATCTCTGCGGGTGAAGAAGAATTAAGCAGAATGTATATTCTGCAGACTTCATCCTCTTAAACTCCACCTCCTCACAGGTTCTCATCTCAGCAGCTCTGTGATTGGCTGAGAAGCTTTGTGAGCAGCTTTTATTTTTACTTAATTTTGAGAGCAGATTCATAGAAAGTTTCAGAATTTTCTTAGGGTCTCATTTTCTCAGGAGTGACTCTTAGTCCAAGGAACCTGTACAGACTTCCGATCCCTCCTCTTCCTCCTTTGGCACCCTCTGAATCTTACCTGTGGAGCCTCATCAGAGTTCTGTTTTTACCCAGCCAGACCCTGAAGGTGCCGCAGTGAAATCATGAACCCTCACCTGCAGAGGACCACCCACTTTCTGTTCCACACCTGGGCTCTATTCCAGGAAACTAACCCTAAAATGAGGGAAACTCGGGTTTTCAGCTCGAGGAAGGGAGCTAACTCTGAGTCAGTTACCATGGCAGCGGACTCTGTGAACCTAACCTGCTCGCCAGCAGGTTTTATCCAACAAACGCTGAGCAAATTCATCTGCAGATGTTTATGTTTCTACAAACACTGAAATCCCAGTTAGACGTTAGTTTGTTATTTTTGTACGTAACACGAAGCTTTCACAGTCAGAGTGGGTCAGGTGAGCATGGCCAATCATGCTGACACGTGTGATCCTCCATCCACTGGATTAAAACAGAGGCTCTGCTCTTTATTTACCTGTTGCCACGGTGAGTCCTGGTATCAGAGCTCCATTGATGAAGGCTTTCTTTCCTTACTCACGCACGCGCTAACTCAGGGTGAGCATGCTCAGAGTTGATTGAGCTAACTCTAATCAGCTGTTCTGGAACGGAAAACTTTGTTGATCCACCCTGATTTCCAGCTACAGTAACATGAAGGTGTGGCAGCCTCACAACAAACAGAGGAACAATGGAGCCCCGCCCCTACTCACATGTTCAGGTGTGTCTGAGATAGTTGGAGCTGTTGGTCAGGTTTGTTTAGTTTGATGTGATTTTAATGATGAGCTGCTCACCAAACTGAGGAGGCTTACCTGCTGACAGGTAACATCTTTGTTTGACAGGAAGAAGCTAAAACTAGACTCTGTGTGTGTTTACTGTTTACCATCCATCCATTCTCTTCCGCTTATCCTGTTCAGGGTTGCGGTGTTGGAGCCTATCCCAGCTGTAATAGGGCAAGAGGCAGGGTACAGCCTGTCGCAGGGCCAACACAGAGAGAAAGACAACCATTCACACCTATGGGCAATTTAGAGTGACCAATTAACCTAACCCCAGTAACTACAGGTCTTTGGACTGTGGGAGGAAACCCACGCAGACAACATACAAGCTCCACACAGCGAGAGGCCTGGGCCAAGGAATCGAACCCAGGGCTTCTAGATGTTATTCCAGCTGTAAGGCAGCAATGCTAACCACCACACCACCGTGCTGCACTGAGTACCAGTGAATCATAAATATCTGATCAAACATTTTATTATTTAATGATCTTTATTTAACTTTTAATAAACAACAAAAAACATCCAAACAAACACCTGAAGAAGAATACTGGATGAGGATGAGATTCTGAGTCATGTGACAGTTTCAGCTTTTGTTTGCACCTCCAGGTCAGCTCCAGGGGCCTCGGGCCCCCCCAACATCCAGGACATGGAGCTGAGAGAAGAGTGGCAGGACGACGGCTTCCCCAGGTCAGAGTTCACCTGTAACCTGACACTCAGATTAAAGGTCACGCACCACCCCCTTCACTGTAAAAAACTGGAAACAGACAAGCAGTAATATATGCTAACAAAGGGTAATAATTCAATTGATCTTAATTAAATTTTATTTATATAGCGGCAAATCACAACAAACATTCACCTCAAGGTGCTTTATATTGTAAGGTAAAAACCCTACAGTAAACCCAACAGTCACAACGACCAATGAGCAAGCACTTGGCGACAGTAGGAAGGAAAAACTTCCTTTTTCCTTGGAGCTGGAGCCTATCTCAGCTGACATAGGGCAATAGGCAGCGTACACCCTGTACAGGTCGCCAGCCTGTTGCAGGGCCAAATCAATTCAATTCAATTCTATTTTATTTATATAGCGCCAAATCACAACAAACAGTCGCCTCAAGGCGCTTTGTATTGTGGGTAAAGACCCTACAATAACACAGAGAAAACCCAACAGTCAAAACGACCCCCTATGAGCAAGCACTTGGCGACGGTGGGAAGGAAAAACTCCCTTTTAACAGGAAGAAACCTCCAGCAGAACCAGGCTCAGGGAGGGGCAGTCATCTGCTGCGACCGGTTGGGGCTGAGTGGAGAGAGACAGGACAAAAGACATGCTGTGGAAGAGAGACAGAGATTAATAATAATGATTAAGTACAGAGTGAAGTATAAACAAGTAAATAAAGGTGAATGAGAAGAAACAGTGCATTATGGGACCCCCCTCAGCAGCCTAGGCCTATAGCAGCATAACTAAGGGGTGGTTCAGTGTCGTCTGATCCAGCCCTAACTATAAGCTTGATCATAAAGGAAAGTTTTAAGCCTAATCTTAAAAATAGAGAGGGTGTCTGTCTCCCGAATCCAAGCTGGGAGCTGGTTCCACAGATGAGGGGCCTGAAAGCTGAAGGCTCTGCCTCCCATTCTACTTTTAAGTATCCTAGGAACCACAAGTAAGCCAGCAGTCTGAGAACAAAGTGCTCTATTGGGGTGATACGGTACTATGAGGTCTTTGAGATAAGATGGGGCCTGATTATTCAAGACCTTGTATGTTAGGAGAAGGATTTTAAATTCTATTCTAGATTTAACAGGGAGCCAATGAAGAGAAGCCAATATGGGAGAAATATGCTCTCTCTTTCTAGTCCCTGTCAGTACTCTAGCTGCAGCATTTTGGATCAGCTGAAGGCTTTTCAGGGAGTTTTTAGGACAGCCTGATAATAATGAATTACAGTAGTCCAGCCTAGAAGTAATAAATGCATGGATTAACTTTTCAGCGTCAATCTGAGAAAGGATGTTTCTAATTTTATAAATATTGTGCAGATGTAAAAAAGCCGTCCTACATATCTGTTTAATATGTGCATTGAAGGACATATCCTGGTCAAAAATGACTCCAAGATTTCTCACAGTGTTACTGGAGGCCAAAGTAATGCCATCCAGAGTAAGTATCTGGTTTGACACTGTGCTTCTAAGATTTGTGGGGCCGAGTACAAGAACTTCAGTTTTATCTGAATTTAGTAGCAGGAAATTAGAGGTCATCCAGGCCTTTATGTCTTTAAGACATTCCTGCAGTTTAACTAACTGATGTGTGTCATCTGGCTTCATGGATAGATAAAGCTGAGTATCATCTGCATAACAATGGAAATTGATGCAATGCTTTCTAATAATACTGCCTAAGGGAAGCATGTACAATGTAAATAAAATTGGACCTAGCACAGAACCCTGTGGGACTCCATAATTAACCTTAGTGTGTGAAGACGACTCCCCATTTACATGAACAAATTGGAGTCTATTTGATAAATATGATTCAAACCACTGCAGTGCAGTACCTTTAATACCTATGGCATGCTCTAATCTCTGTAATAAAATGTTATGATCAACAGTATCAAAAGCTGCACTGAGGTCCAACAGGACAAGCACAGAGATGAGTCCACTGTCAGAGGCTGTAAGAAGATCGTTTGTAACCTTCACTAATGCTGTTTCTGTACTGTGATGAATTCTGAAACCTGACTGAAACTCTTCAAATAAACCGTTCCTCTGCAGATGATCAGTTAGCTGTTTTACAACTACTCTTTCAAGGATTTTGGAGAGAAAAGGAAGGTTGGAGATTGGCCTATAATTAGCTAAGACAGCTGGGTCAAGTGATGGCTTTTTAAGTTGCGGCTTAATAACTGCCACCTTGAAGGCCTGTGGTACATAGCCACCTAATAAAGACAGATTGATCATATTTAAGATTGAGGCATCAATAATTGGAAAGACTTCTTTGAACAGTCTAGTAGGAATGGGATCTAATAAACATGTTGATGGTTTGGAGGAAGTAACTATTGAAGTTAACTCCAAAAGATCAACTGGAGCCAAAGAGTCTAAACAAATACCAGCAGTGCTGAAAGCAGCCGAACATGAAGATAAATCTTGGAGATGGTTTTGAATAATTTTTCCTCTAATGTCTAAAATTTTATTTGTAAAGAAATCCATGAAGTCATTACTAGTTAAAGTGAAAGGAATACTGGGCTCTACAGAGCTCTGACTCTTTGTCAGCCTGGCTACAGTGCTGAAAACAAACCTGGGGTTGTTCTTATTTTCTTCAATTAATGATGAATAGTAAGATGTCCTAGCTTTATGGAGGGCTCTTTTATAGAGCAACAAACTCTTTTTCCAGGCTAAATGAGTATCTTCTACTTTAGTGAGACGCCATTCCCTCTCCAGCTTACGGGTTATCTGCTTTAAGCTGCGCGTTTGTGAATTATACCACGGAGTCAGGCACTTCTGATTTGAGGCTTTCCTTTTCAGAGGAGCCACAGTATCCAAAGTCGTACGCAATGAGGATGTAAAACTATCGATGAGATAATCTACCTCAGTGGGAGCAGAGTTTAGGTAGCTGCTCTGCACTGTGTTGGCACATGGCACTGAAGAGCATAATAATGAAGGAATTAGATCCTTAAACTTAGTTACAGCACTTTCAGAAAGACTTCTACTGTAATCCATTAAAGTAAATGTAAATGTTACTAAGAAATGATCAGACAGGAGGGGGCTTTCAGGGAATACTGTTAGGTCTTCAGTTTCTATGCCATATGTCAGGACAAGATCCAGAGTATGATTCAAGTGGTGGGTGGGCTCCTTTACATTTTGACAGAAGCCAATTGAATCTAATAATAGATTAAATGCAGTGTTGAGGCTGTCATTTTCAGCATCTACATGGATGTTAAAATCACCCACTATAATGATTTTATTTGAACTGAGCACTAAATCAGATAAAAAGTCTGAGAAATCAGACAGAAACTCTGAGTAAGGACCAGGTGGACGATAAATAATAACAAATAAAACAGGTTTTTGAATTTCCCAATTAGGGTGGGCAAGACCAAGAGTCAGGCTTTCAAAAGAATTAAAACTCTGTCTGGGTCTTTGATTAATCACTAAGCTGGAATTGAAGATTGCAGCTACGCCTCCTCCTCGACCTGTGCTTCGAGCATTCTGACAGTTAGTGTGACTCGGGGGTGTTGATTCATTTAAACTAACATATTCATCCTGCTGTAACCAGGTTTCTGTAAGGCACAATAAATCAATATGTTGATCAATTATTAAATCATTTACTAACAGGGACTTGGAAGAGAGAGACCTAATGTTTAATAATCCACATTTAATTGTTTTATTCTTTTGTGCAGTTGATGAAACTATATTATTTATTGTTTTTGAATTTTTATGCTTAAATCACCCACTATAATGATTATTTTATCTGACCTGAGCATTAAATCAGATAAAAAGTCTGAGAAATCAGACAGAAACTCTGAGTAAGGACCAGGTGGATGATAGATAACAAATAAAACTGATTTTTGAACTTTCTAGTTTGGGTGGACAAGGCTAAGAGTCAGGTTTTCTCTAGGTCTTTGTTTAATTAATTTATTTCAGGTTTTGGTGGTCTGCAAGCAGACAGTCTCTGTGGGGATGGGATTTTTGGGATAGTGAATAGATGCTAGCCATGCTAACCAAAGCTAATGTGTGTGAGAAGACCCTGATTGATGCTGATAAAGGAATGCTAAGGTATGCTAACAGCCCTTTGTGTTATCTGTTTACCTGTTTTTACCTGGTTCACTGCTTCAGACCGCTTCCAGAGGACGACGCTGAAAATCCAGCAGGAGGCGCCAGAGATCTGGGTGAAAACCTGTTTTTGTAATCTAAAGTTTTATTTGTATATAAATCCACAAATGGCCAGAAATGCTCAGAACAATCTTCCAGAAACCAATACCTGTTCACTCCTTTTCCAGCCTCACCCACCTTCCTCACCCAATCAGTCAACAATGGAGGCGGAGCTAAGAAGCGTCTGGTTGCGCCCACCCTGAGCCTGACTCTGAACCGCCGCGACTCCAACGATCGAAACAGTTTCTCTGCGGCTGCGCTGTCAGGGACGCCAGACGACACACCGTCGCTTGACATCAACCTGGAAGCTCTGGAGACGCCTTCGGACAGTGAAACAGGAACGCTGCCGGACAGCGTGCATGATCTCGAGTGGGATGGTGAGACACACGCACACACAGGAAGTGACATAAGTAAGAGAAAAACAGCTGACCTCAGACCTCTGTCTCCTAGATGACCTCCCCCGGATGGGGAAAGGTGGTGCAGTGGGTGTGGTCAGAAGTCCGGTGGAGCAGTCTGAGGGTCTGATGGAGCTGGATCAGCTGGACAGCAGGGGGCGTCGTTGGAGAAGGTTCTGCATCTCGGGACATGAATATCGTGTCAACATGAGCGTCCTGGAGCCTTACCTGCAGGTCCTGTCCCATGGAGGTCAGAGGTCACACACTCACCTGTAACACAACTAAAACACAGCTATAACTTAACTGTAGCACACCAAGAGGTCAGAGGTTACTAACTCACCTGAAATACAACTAGAATATTACCAGAGGAGGTCAGAGGTCACTAGCTCACCCGAAACACACCTGTATGTGACATGAAGGTAGTAGTGTGTTGTATTTGAAGTGACACCATGACAGCTCTGCTTGTGATTGGTTGACAGGTTACTATGGAGACGGGATGAATGCCATCATCCTGTTCACTTCCTGTTACCTTCCGGAGAACACGGTGGAGGACTACGAGTACGTCATGGACAACCTGTTTAGGTGAGCTTGGACCTAGAAATTTTGGTCACATGTCAGCAGGTGTGAGCCACGCCCCCTTTAGCATCTGTGTTCATCTGCAGGTACATTGTGGGGACGCTGGACCTGATGGTCTCAGAAAACTACCTGCTGGTCTACCTGTGCGCCATGGCTCCCAGAAACAAGCTGCCCTCCATCAAATGGCTCCACCGGTGCTACACGTCCATCGACAGGAGGTATGACGGCCTCACCTATCAGTACAACCCTGAGGGGCGGAGGCTGTGCTTTCTCTCTTTTTTTTTCAAAGGAACAGAGACTCTGAAGCCGTGTAGCACTTCTTACTCACTGTTTACGTCCTCACCTGTGTGTACGGCGAGACGAACACGATGTCTGTCTGACCGTCTGACCGTCAGCGTAACTGACTATCATGCTGCAACCAGTTTTGTCCCGGGAGATGACGTTGGGAATTCAGCCACGTTTGCTGGGAATGCTTTGGAGAGCTGAGAAGAGAACCGCGGCTCACTGGAGGTCACCTTCTCCCCACCTGTTGTCTCTCCTCATCATCCTCAGCAGAGCTGTGCAGACTTTCTTTACAACCAAAGCAGCGCTGTGTGGCTTTTATTAATCGTCTGTAAACTCCGGTCTGTCAGAAGTAACAGCCATTACTCTGGACTACAACCAGCTGATAGTCATTGACCCAGAATGCACTGCACACGCAGAGTCACGATGGCCTTTGAAGGTTGCAATACGTATGAAACGTTTAAGAAGTGAAAACATCTCAGGTGTTTTTTAACAGTGTGTTTAGCAGGAAGAGACACAATGAAGGTCTAAACAGTTCCTTCAGGCTGCAGCGTTCACTGTCCTCATGTCTCTGCAGGCTGAAGAAGGACCTAAAGGGGCTGCTGGTCGTTCATCCTGCCTGGTACATCAAAGCTCTCATCACTTTGGTCAAACCCTTCATCAGGTAAGCAGACACACGCACAGCAGTCCTCAGTACAGGATCATTTCAGTTTTCTAGTAGTCATGCGGCTGTTTCTGGTCTTAAACTGTATGTTTAGTTTTTACTGGTGCCTGGTTGGATGCAGTGTCTTCCTACCACCAGAAGGTGGCAGTGCAGCACCAAAAAGAAGAAGAAGAAGAAGCTGAACTACAGTTGCGGCACCTTCAGTGAACTAATTCATTTTAAACCCTGAATGATTTTTTTTTTAATTTACTTTTTGGCCACAGCAGCTTTTTTATTGGCAGTAGAGGGAGACAGGAAATGGGGGAAAGATACAGGGGAAGACACGCGGGCAAACAGGCCGGGACTCGAACCTGCGCCGCCCGCACTTAAGTGTGGCATATACATGTGGTCGCCTGCTTCATCACAGAGCCCCCAAATTTAACAAGAACATCAAACACATATATCCCCGTGACAGGCTGTACCCTGCCTCTCGCCCTATGACAGCCGGGATAGGCTCCAGCACCCCCGCGACCCTGAACAGGATAAGCGGAAGGAGAATGGATGGATGGATGAAACAGACTTGTTAACACTCAGCCTGATTAAAACCTCTTTGAGCTCACTGCTTCACAGTGACTGTTTTCACTGAATGTTTTAAAGATTGTTTATGTTAGACAGATGTTGGACGTTGCAGTAGGAACGTTTCTTTTACAAATCCCGTCTCCAGTTTTCCTGCATTAATCATCTTCTTCTAAAGCTCATACCCAACCCAGCAGGCCCTGAAGCTTTCCCTCCCTGTAGAGGTTAGATGGCCCTTCTGTGGTCATTTCTACACTGCTCAGATAAAAGCTCTGTGAGAGCGCTCACCTCAGAGCTTAAATGATCTCAGTTCCTGATGGAAGTCCTGCGTTATGTTCCCAGGAGTTCAAAATGCTGTCTTGTACTCCCTCTGAGTGACATTAGAGATGCAGACTGTCTGGTTTCTTCCTGCCTCTGCGTCACTTCTTCGTGTTTTCTGTGGGGTTTGTTCACCTTTGACCTTTGACCTGTTCTGCACAGTGATAAGTTCAGCAGGAAGATCCGGTTTATTCAGAGTCTCGAGCAGCTCTCCGAACTCATCCCCACAGACCAGCTGCAGATCCCAGACGCCATCTGCCAGTAAGACCCTCTGACTCTACTCTGACTCTGCTGCAACTCAGACTCTACTTTGACTCTACTCTGACTTTTCTGTAATTTGGTCTCCACTCTGACTCTGCTGTGACTCCAATTATTATAGTAATTTAACTATAACTGACTCTACTGGCTGCCTCAGGTCATTGGACCTGCTGATGGTGAACCTGTAGATAAACACGTCTCTCCCGTTTTCTTGCAGGTTTGATCGGAAGTTGAACAGATGACATTCAGAGACTGTGGTCAGACTGGAGGGATCCTGGAGGTCGTCAGGAGGCCTGCTGACCTTTGACCTGTAGCGTGTACATATGAACAGACTACTGTATGTCTGTGTTGGTGGGGGCTGGACGCGGAGAGGATGAACACGTTGACGGGATCTCTGCTGCTTCTTTTCTCCAAACTTTGACTTCCTGTTTATTTATTGACGTATTTAAGCTGCAGGTCAGAGTGAGACGCTGGCACGCTGCAGCGTCACGTTTCTGTCTGAACCTCAGAACTATAGGATGTGTGGGGGCGGGCCTAATCAGGTGCTGTAAATGCAGGTGATTGAATTGGTTTAGGGTTTCGTGTCCAAATGAAACACATGAGCAGAGCTTCAGTGCAGGAAGCTGCTCATTGGTCCGCTGATCCTGTTTCACCTACTGCACTTCCTGCAATAAAAGCATGGATCAAACAGCCCGACTCGTCCTGTTTGTATCGTTTTACTGCAGTGCTGGAGCTTCATGAGGGTCATTTCTACTTGAGTAATATCCACGTGTGGCAGAATGGCAACAGTGAGCTTCAGCAAATTGTTCCAGGTTTAACCAGGTGTTTCTGTGCAGTGGGCTCTGAGGCTATGTTTGCTCTCTGTAACTATACAAACCCTTCCACCGTATTAAAAAGGCAGAACAGACAGTGGTCCAGTGTGTGGATGACATAATAGGAAGTTTAACCTAGCGCCCACTCAGCCTACAAACATTTTGCTTCATTTCTCAGGCCCCACTCAATTATTTATAATTAAGGATTTAAAAATGTTTGTGTTCAGCTAAAACTTTGCAGCAGTTTTTGTTGTTGTTGTTTTTTTTGTTTTTAAATCAGATTGAAGTCCAACAGACAGTTACACTTAAAGTTAGATAAAGACTTCAAAAATGAGTTTCTGGAAGCATCAAGATGACTGCAGAGTATAAACCGTCAAAAACAAAAGTTCACTCTCAACCTGAAACCACAGCACTTACAGAGGCTGAGCAATGAATGGAACACTGGAAATGATGTTAATCAATTTTTTTTTTATAAAGCACCAAATCGCAACAACAGTCGTCTCGGGGCTTTATAGGAAAAGTGAAGACGCTACAATAATGCAGATTAAACCCAACAATCCGACGGCCCCCTATGAGCAAGTACTTGTCAAGTGGGGAAACAAGTGGGAAAGAAAAACTCCCTTTTAACAGGAAGAACCAGGCCCAGGGAGGTGCAGCCATCTTCTTCAAATGGTTGGGAGTGAGGGGAGGGAGACAGGACAAAAGACACACTGTGGAAGAGAGCCAGAGATAAACAATAACCCATCATTAAATGCAGAGTGGAGTGTAAACAGAGTGGAAAGAGGTGACTGAAGAAGCACTTGGTGCATTATGCAACAAGCACATGGAGATTACACTGTAAACTACACTATAATAAAAACAGGTCATTATTTAAAGGTTTGTAGTTAAATGGGCTCCTTCTGTTTAAAGGAACTCACATTGAACTGAATGGATGGACTAAAAAGCAGAACTGGAGGCAGTCACAAGTTCACCAACTACGGGCTAGACATTAAGCCTGGTTAGTGATTACTGAGGATGAGCAAACGGGCAAGTCTAACAGGTAATGTTCTTCTAATTGGGCCTCACAGGTATCTCTCAGAGAAGTCAGATACTTACCTGTAAAGGTTGTGCCTACTGAATGCTCAGAGGAAACCATGCCAAATGGGTTAATATTAGAGAGCAGAGTTAAATGGTCCCACGATGAGGCTTATAATGAGGTGGGCTCTGTAACGTCAGTCAGGATCTCAGTGTTGTGGAAGTCGACACTCATCCAGACCATCAAAGATGAACGCAACCTGGAAGTCTTCAAAGCTGCTTCCTGCTCCTTTGGTTTCAGTAATGAAGTGATGAATAAGTGCTGAATGAAGTTTTGGGTGAAACCACTGTGAGAAACTTGAAACTTGACTTTGCCCCCACTCTATCATGTGACCTGTTGAGGTCACCTGAAGAAATGTGTGAGTGGGGGTTGAGGTGCCCGGTGAGGGCGCTCAGGACTGCTATGTAAATGGGGGGCAGTTGGTGTCATAATCCAACTCCTCTGTTCAGTGACGGTTGTTCACAGTGGAAATGATGACTTATTTAACTCCTCTTTCAAGCCTTGGCAAATATTTTCATACACTCTCAGAGCAGCACCTGCACTTTATGAACCGACGTCAGTCTGTTGGCAGCTGCTATCACAGACTGCAGATATACTACTGACATGAAATTATTTCTGAAGTCCTGGTTTGAAGCCTTGGAATGAGTGTTTCAGCCGTCGCCATCTTGGTTGCAAAAAAAAATCCCTGAATGTGAGGAGGAAGGGCGGGTCTGACTCAAACACCATCAGCTGTTGACAGGTTGTTAGTTAATGAGTGTGCAGTTTCATACCACAGAAAATGCTCCATTTTGAAACAAGTTGCAACCAAAATGTGCAAAATCCAAAATGAGTGACTAAGCCCATAAACTCAGCAGGATGTGTTTACAGAGGTCAGGACCGAAAGCCTTTTATTTTATTTTATTTTATTTTATTTTTTTTACTGTCTATAGATTGGATACTATTAATATTTTCCAGCCATATACAGTCATTATCCAGAGTCGGCTAGGCTAATTTTCATGCCTACTTCATCTGACATCTCTGTGTAAGCATGCAAAATAAGATCAAACACCCTGACAGAAAATACCAGTCAATTCGATGACAAGTTGGATGTTTTGATACTAAATAAGCTTTTAAGAAAAGCTGGCACATCATCAAAATATTAACCAAACGTGTCAAACCCAGAGAAATCCAAGCGTATCGACATATTGACTGTCAGACAACAATATCTGGAAAAATTAATAGATGAACCAAATTGGCCTGAGGACGCCTTGGGGTCCAAACGGAGAAGGTGGCTGGGGAGAGGGAGGTCTGGGCTTCTCTGCTTAGGCTGCTGCCCCCACGACACGGCCCCAGTTAAGTGGAAGAAAATGGGTGGATGGATGGATGGATCCATCCTGATTTTTAATTCAGATAATCAAAATCTGTACGATGCATTTTTGATTGGTTGCTCTTCAGGGATGCACAGCTGGGTTCAGGTTCAGGTTGATTCCTGTGATTAATGACGGTGCAGTGATGTGAGTGCTGAGCTGTGACATGGAGAAGAGTAATGAGCAGTTGGAGATGATACTCTCACCTCTGAGCTTAGGCTCACAGTGGTTTTAGATGGAGGGACTCTTCTCACCGTGCTCACCGTGATCCATGCTGCTGAATTCACACCAACCTTCTACCTTTATTCACAGAAGAAACACAGTCATAAGATAAATTGTCCTGCCAATTATCTGTCCTCACACTGATTACCTCGCCCACAAACAGGTGGAGTGAGCTAATGTTTTCACTCCTGTTTGGTTGTCTATCTGCTCTGTGCAGTGAGTGCCCCACAAAACTTCTGCAGCCTACTTCAATGGGCATACATCTCGCCTTCCAGCCCTGCTCACAACAGCTGGTCACCAATTGATCATATTTAGTGCTCTTGGGTTCAAGCACCTCTTCCAGATGATCCTCCCATGGCACTGTCAGTTCCATGATGATGATATTCTTGGTGGGTTCTTAAACCAGAAGGATATCCGGCCTCAGGGTGGTGCTGACAATATGCTGTGGGAATATCAGCTGTTTCTCCAGGTCCACTGAGAGCTTCCAGTTCCGAGCTGCTGACAGGATGCCTGTTGCCACCTCCTTGTGCCCATCTCTGGGTTGCTCTCCTGCCTTTACAAAGGCCATTGTGCTGAAGGTGTTGCACACTCGGCTGCAGATGCTGATGGCTTCAGTTGGTTTCAGCACTTGGTTATGGGGCCAGGTGTAACAGCCCTGGCCAAGTGCAGGATGTGCTCTAACAGTCCTCTTGCTGGGCACACCGGACAATTTGGGGTCTCCACCTTCCCCCAGGTGAAGAGGTTAGCTGGGCTGGGCAGGACGCCATACACTGCCCACACTATGAAGGTGATGTGTTGCAGCTCAGCACGCCGGAGGTCAGTCCAAGTGACTTTCCGATTGATCCACTCATCCAAGCCCCCTTCTGTCTCAAACCAGTTGCTCTACTTGATCTTCCTTCCTCCACCGCTGCCCTCAACTCCTCCTGGATCTGTCTTTGCCTCTCCTTCCCCCTGCTCCCCTTGCATCGAAATGACCGCCAAAGGCCCAATCCTGCTCTTCCCTGACCCACCGCACCCACCAGATCTTTGTGGCGCAGTCGCGACTCAGCATCCAGTACCACAGCCTGGGCACCACTTCCTTCCTGTCCTCACCACTGCTCCTGCTTGGGCCACCTTTGGTCTCCATAATCCCTGTACGTCAGCACCTCTCTTGTCCGTGTGACCTTGAACTCCTCTTCCAAAGACTTCAGGGGCAACTGAAGCTTTGTGCTGTTTCATAGAGTGTGATGTCACAGACTACATGGACCCCAAGACTCTTTACTGTAAGAAGCAAATGCAGCATCAAAATGATAATAACAGCTAAGCTTATTTCCCTCAGAGCATTATTACTTATGCCATTAAAGTCATCTAAAGACACAAATGCATTATTGTTATTATTGTTGCAAAGTTACGAGGAAATCTAAACTTTTCTTTAATACAACTTTCAGCTTTTATCCAAAGTACAATCCACTTCTTTATGTCCCCTCCTTGGATTCTGGTATCTCTCAGTTTTCAGGGCTGTCAAGTGAAAATATTTATGTTGTATTTATGGGATGCGACCAATCTGGGTCATTTTGACCCCAATATAAAATAACTGAGATAAACACAAACACAGTAAACACCAGCCCAGAGATGGAACCTCTCCAGGGTCTCCTGGGTCTGCCCCGGGGCGTCTTCCTGGTGAGTCACCTCACCTACGAGGCATTCAGGGGCCATCCTGGTCACGTGCCCGAACCATTCATTTAGAATCCTAATTAGCTGATTAATGTCTTCTTTCATGATGAAATCAAACTTCCATTTAAAATCATCTTAAATTAAACCAGCCGCTTGAGATTTCTCTGTTTTTGTTCTTCTCTTTAAACATGAAGCTTTGTAAACACTCACACGGAGTTCATATTAAAATCTGATGTTTCATTTCTCAGATTTCAGTTTGGATTCATCTACAGTCACATTCGGAGCTTCAGTGTTCCAGAGAAGCGGAGGTCTGATTGAAGAGGAAACTGATTGTCGTGCAGATGATGGGACCACGAGGGCCCTCTGAGCAGAACATCCCATAATGAGTGAGGTAAGGCTCCTGCGTCAAGCGCGACTCTGGTCACGTGGTCTGATGGCCTCACAGAGTTTCTGTGAACCTGGTAAGAAGGCTCTGAAGCTACATTCAGTAAGCGCCTCATCACATCTGTGGCTGCCTCACATGTGAAACTCACACAACCACACAAAAGCCTGCTGAGAATTGAATTCAAATGTGATGAAATAAAAGAAAAGTGTTTGACTTCAGAGTGGAAATCAGAGTGCAGAGCTTCAGCATCGGAAAACATGAGCTGCTGCTGTCACAGCTGGATGAGCTGCTGTGGTGTGATCTGGCTGCAAAGTTTGGTCCTGAAACATGGAGCAATTTTTTTTATAAAATATACTTGAATGACAGACCCCCCCCCCCATAATTTGTTATGCATTTTAAACCTGATTTCCTCCCCAAAAAGTCAGAAAACTCAGTTATGTGTGCCTTTATCCATCTGTACACACTTTCCTGTCCATCTTCAAAGTTCACCCTCCCAAAAAGTTTCATAGCATATCAAAAAGAAAAAGCTACAGACACCGAACACCCACGAAGTAAAAGCAGCTCCTCAGCACACTGAGGAGCGTTGAGGACTTTTGTGTCACATCCTAAACTTCAGACTAAAACCTGTTTTTTCTTGTCTGAATAAAGATGTGATGTGGAAGCAAAACGAGTGAATGAAAGAAAGAAAACGTCCAAAATACACATTTAGGTTTTTATTTTACTGTTGCAAATAAACACATTTAATATGATGCCATGTCATTTAAGCATTTCATAAATCTTGTAATTCAAAGAAGAAGTGTCTTTATTTAAGTTTCATTTCTGTTCAGAGTTTTCACTCTGCTCCTCCCGCTGTCTCCTTTAGGACTGTCTGACACATGAGATGATGCTGAGCTCGGACTGCACTGATCTGCCTCTCACAGACACTCATTAAATGCACTTTTTAAAGATTTTGAGGGCAGAAGAACATTTGGACCTCTAATGAGCATAGTTTCACATCTGGTCAGCTGCAGGGGTCAGCTAGTTTTTTTACTCTCATATCACTAAACAATAGTAAATTTTCATCCATCATACTGAGACTCATCCACTTAGTTCACTGTACAGGGATGACCACCAGGGGTCATGTGACCTGCACGAAAGCCCTGAAACAAACACCTGTGAGGTCTCTTTCAAATCCTGTTTTCGTCGCCGCTCTTCCTCTCGGGGTAAACTCCCCTCCTCTTTCTTCCCTTTTTCTCGCCTCAGTGGTTCAGGATCAAAGGTGGAAATTTGATGCAGAGACGCAGCCGCCGTGTTTTTCCCCTAAATGAATGCGAAATTTCAGACTCTCCTCTCGAGGCAGATGACAGAAACACCCCCCCCAGTCTCAGTTTGCCGTTCAGGCGAGGGTTCGCAGAGTTTGGTATCCTCTGTTCCTCTGAGCTCGCAGCAGAGGCGTCTGAGTGTCCACGTCTCGAGATAAAATCGACCTGCCGGTTCGGTGGAGGTACACACGAGTCCATCCGTAGACCAGGCAGTTTAAGAAGCCCTGAGAGGCCGAAGTTAATGCCTGAAGACACAAGACACACTCGAGTCAGTGAAGACATTTTCAGAACCAAAACCGTCCCTTCAGATGGCGTCACACCATTGATTCTGAACCTTTTTGACCCTTCGTATTCTGGAGTGATAAAAGACAAACACAAAACGACTAAAAGGCAACACAAAGGCCAGTAAAGTGGTCAAGAAGACACAAAATAAACCACGATGAGAGATGAAGTTACAACAAAGAATGATAAAAATCACAAAAGTCACATACAGACGCACAAAAAGACTCAGATAGGCACAAAGCAACGAGACACAATGAGCCCAAAAGACGGTAAGTGGCAAAAAAAAAAAATGACACAAATTCAGCAAAAACAAACCACAAAAAGATCCAAATCAAACAAAAATCACTCACGAATAAATCCTGAGAAACAAAATCCCTGTGAAAACTGTTCAGTTACCCTAAAAAGACACCAAAAAGAGCCACAAATCCACCACAATGAAGCACCATGAACACACAATAATCAACCAAAAAGATGCACAGAAAGAGCCAAAAAAGACCCTAAACACGTAAAGACACACAATTACCGAAAACACGTCCCGTAATACGGAAAGCGAGCACATAAACCCCAGAGAGACAAAATGATAGAATTACAGTTAGCAGAAAAATGATTTGTGAGGAAGTATGTCTGAGCGTGCCCGGTTCAGGCTGACCTGTGATATGTAGAGGACGACCCCGGCTTTGCCCTGACACGCTGAGGGATCCGCCACTCGCAGGAAAGCCAGAGCCACCGCTGAGTAAACAAACACACAAACACACACGGTGAAACCTCGCATCAATAAGAACCAATCAGAATCAGCGCTGAGCCCCCGCCTCAGGATTAAGAGACAAACCTGGACCCCAGCAGAAGACGAAGATCGACGGGTACAGGACCATTCTCCGGTCCATCACGCTGAACGAGGCCCGCTGCTCGCTGCCCAGGTAACCGTTAGAGGTCACGATCCGCCTGTAGATACAACGAGCTTTAACCACGAGCACCTGGAATAGGAGAGGAGAGGAGAGGAGAGGAGAGGAGAGGAGAGGAGAGGAGAGGAGAGGAGAGGAGAGGCCGGTTTGTGTCACCTCCATTGGATGTTTGGTAGAGAAATGTTTGCCCATCCATGTAACGAGTATAAACTCACCGTGATGCTCAGAAGTGTGAAGACGACGGTGATGAGGAAGATGGTGATGTGGTAGGTGTTCAGTCGGTTGCAGGCTGGAATTATTGGCCGCTGATCCGAGATCAGGAACAGCGCTCCGGTGTGCATCATCAGACACCTGGTTTGATATGGAAAAGAAACTACTGAGCTTCCGTGTGGAATGAAAACCTTTGAACGACTTCCTGCCTTTGGAAAGTTTTTTTAACCTCTGACATGTGTAAACAGTTCAGGTTCTGTCCTCACCTGAAGGGTTCGCTGAAGTTGGCCTGACACTGGCTGAGGTTTCCCTCTATGATCACCGGCATCATCAGCAGCACAGGAAGCACACTGCATGCACACACACACACACACACACGCACACAGACACACAAAATAGAGCTGTTTAAGTGGATCCAGCTAGAGGGAAGGTTTCAATTAAATGCTGAAATTTCAGACATGAACATCACACAGTTTTTGTCTGTTACTGTTGTCACTCACCATGAAACCAGTGCAAGGACTTTACCCGCAGTGCTCACTCTGTTGGAAACCTGCAGAAAAGATGCAAAAACATGATTTAACCAGGCAGGTTCTGGTTATAATAATACTCTAAGAACCCTGTGCAGATTTAACTAACAGTGTGTTGATCACACAGAACACCCCTATGAAGACAGACAGTGTTTACTGGTGTAACAATCTGACCCCAAGTGGTCTGCAGCTGTATATTTTGGACACTCAGGTGAGGTGAGGTGAGGAAAGCAGTCAACTGATCACCACCTGGTGGTGAGCTGGATCAGGTGGTGGGGGAGCATGCTGGACAGGCCTGGCATACCCAAATGTGTAGTAAGCGTGTGCTGGGAGTGTCTGACAGAGGCCATGCTCCTCCAGCAGAACTTGACAGCATCCCAATGGAGTCTGGGGACATCGAGTCTGAGTGGACCAGGTATCAACAGGCACTGACAGGCCAGGTGGAGTGCAGCTCTGGCAGTAGCTGCAGCAAAAATCCAGGTCTTGGAGGAATGTGATGAAACCACAGAGCAGGAGTTCTGGTCTGATTTTGGCAGACCATCAGGAGACTCAGGAAGAGGCTTCATGGCCTCACTGTACACTGTAATTTGTATTATTATAGGGTCTTTATTAAGGATGGGGACTAAAGAGTGTACTCCAGCTTCTGGGGAACCACACTCCTCAGCCTCCCCGGGAAGGTTTCCACCGGGGTACTGAAGAGGAGAGTCCTTTGGATTCAGGAGGAACAATAGATTATTCCTGGCTATGGAACACTGGATCATCCTTTTAACCTCTCAAGGATGTTGAGGGTGCATGGAAATTTGGCCAACCAGTCTACTTTTGCTTTTTTTCTTTTACTATATTCAGATATGTGTTTATAGAAGACACTCTAAAAGAGTTCTAGAGTAAAAATAAAAACATAGTGAGTGGGGTTTTTCCTCTTTAACTTTGCTACTCTTGCACGTGCTTTGTCCTTAGGGGGCGCTGTACAGATGTGCTGTGTGGTGGTCTGTGTACCTGTGCAGGGTATCCATCCATGCAGCTGTAGTACTTCTCTCTGATTCCTTTGTAGAGGTTCCACACGTAGTTGAGGGTGTAGAAGAAAGAGGCCATGTAGAAAATCTGAAACAGAGTTTGAAATGAGTTAAATTTTCACTCATGTTCACTGCACTGATTTTCTAAATGAGTCACCTGACATCCCTGCACCCTTTTCAGACAGCAGCATCCCCTCGGTGAGCACATAAAGAGTTAAAACCAGCAGCTGACCCGGGAGTTGGCTCCTCTGAATGAAAGATGTAGGTCAGGAATGTTTTCTGGGGTTTTTCCTCTTTTCACATCTCTGCATCCAGACTGTTTTGTCCTGGTTCTCCTGCTCCATTTCATCGCCTTACTGACCCACTTCAGGACCTGGACTGGGTCATCTGGGCCAAATAAACCAAGCCAGCAGGACCAAACAGGGCACTACAGTAAACAGATCTGTTTACTCTGGAATCAGCACCTCAAAACTTCAAACTGAAACTGACAAGCGCAGGAAGTTTGGCGGCAAAGAAGTTATTTAGCGGGGGCCCGCTCGCGTATGTGGATTAAGTTCGGATGCTGGACTGGTTGTCACAGCAACACAGCCATAAAAATAAACCTCGTCTGGAGCTTGTTTTAATCTGGGCCAACAGGGTTAAATGGGCTGGAAGTGGCTGCCAGTGATAATGGAACATTTCAAGCTGAGAGAACATTAAGAGATCATCATCATCAGTTTCTCTTTACTTTTCTTTCCTTCTTGACTCATTTTAGCCCCTAAAACATGATGCAATATATTTTTGTTTCTTTTTCAAGTTTTAATTATGATTGCTGCCCTGACCTTTTTTGTGACCAGTTCCTTCTTTTGTTTTTGCTGCTTTGGTAATTTGACCTTTAGTTCAGCTTGGTACGTTTAGTCCTGTCCCACAGAGCTGCTGATCACATCTGCATTACTGATGTTCTAGTCTGGAACCACAATCATGTGGATGATTGATCTAATCTGAGCTAAGCTACACCAGGCTGTAGACATCAGGGATGTGCTGTTGGCAGAAGACTTGGTGCCACTTTAGTCGTCGATGCATGTTTGTGTGTAACGGTGGTCAGTAAAGTTTAGGATTCTTGAATAACATTTGAATAACCTCACATTATAAAACATAGTTAAAGCTAAATCATCTTCACATGAATGTCAGAGTTATTTGTTTGTCTCTGTCCCCGGGTGCAGGTGTGCACACACACACACACACACACACACACACACACACACACACACACACACACACACACACACACACACACACACACACACACACACACCCACAGGCAGCTGCAGATGCACAGATTAGTTCATATTTTACAACTTTCTAAAGGTTGCGTGTAGTCTGTGCTCTTTCCGTGTAGTGCGGTGTCTTGATTGCTGACTGCAGACTAGTCTGAGACCACTGAAGGTCAGGATTCTTTCACAAAACTATCTCATCTCCAGCGGACCGTAAGGTGTAGTCACCAGGATTCCTGGTTTTCACCCTATACACGCTTCCCTATAAATACATGAACAGTCTGATATAAAGCTCTGAATTTTCTGCCTCTTTATGTTTACATCGATATCATAAAAGTAAAGAATAAAAAAGGAAGTTCTGGATGTGAAAATCTGTCTGAAAGCTGGACAGTGTAACATAATTTCTGATAACAGTGATTTATAATTTCATAAATATATATATATATTTTTTAAATACTTTATTTTGCTTTTTTCAGGAACAATGTTACACTTATTACCTGACAAGACAAAATCAGCTCAGGAACAAAATCGATATCTCTTGAGTAATAAAACGCACCTAAATTAAATACCTTTACAATAACACGACACAAAAGGAGAAAAGAAAAACAAACAAAAAAAACAAAAAAAAGGGGTGATAATTGCTTTTAATCGTGCACCAAATAAAGAGTTATGAGATCACGTGTTAAATCTTTCAATATGAAAATCAACTAAAAGTGATGATGTGAAAGTTTGTGTTATTTTCTTTATTGCTTCCCTATTTCAGTTGTGCTTTGAAGGAGGAAGCTGCGATATTTCCAGTTGTAAAATAACTGTGGAGTCGACTTTGGCTGATTTCTCAGGAAATACACAGGCTTGTTTTGAGGGTGTGGAAATCCCTCAGCAGCTCCAAACCTCACTGTAAAAATCTTAAAACTTTCCCCTGAAAAACAAAAGGAAGCCTGTGGTGCTGTCTGGACCTGAACTTGGTTGTGATGTTTGGGTCAGTGTGTCTCTCTTGATGAATGTGGAAGCGGTACCAACATGGTTTGGCCACCGTGCTAAAAATCACCGTACAGTCCGTCGCTGTTCCTGGAACATTTTGTGCGGTGTTGTGTTTCTTTGTTACGGTCGAATGCTGCACCGGGTTTTAGAGTCTACAGTCCATCACTGTGTATGCACAGATATGTACTCAAAGCTGTCTGATAGGTCAAAGTTTGCTCCTGCAAATAAGGAGTCTTCCTCACACACAAACACTAGCCATGGAGCTCCACAGGGTTCTGTGGTGGGACCAAATGCAGTCTAATGCAGTGTAGTGTATTGCAGTGTGGTGTAATGCAGTGTAGTGTTGTCACCTGCTCCACGATGTGCAGGTTGTAGCAGTGCGTGCTCCGGCTGGTGCAGTCTTCAGAGAACAGAATGGCGCCGATCAGCCAGCAGACGGCGAGCAGCAGGTCGGCAATGCTGAGCAGGAACAGAGGCTGCAGCTGCAAACACACATACACAGCACAATGGCTATAAACCAATAAATACATTACACTGTACAACACAATATAAAACATTTTTCCCATGTAGATCCATCCAGTACCAGTGGTGGATCTGTAACGTGTCCTGCACCACATTCACCAGGTCATGTTTGTAAATGAGAACTCAAACATTTTACCTGGTAAAATAAAGGTTAAATAAAAAATAAATAAAAATTCTCTCCTGAAGACTCTCAGGTCAAGAAAGTAAAACTCTGACATTGAAGTCTCTGCTGGGAGCTCCAGATGTTCAGACATGATGTTTGCGTTTAAGCACAGAGCTGAACCCAGTGTGCCTGCATTAAATATCTTTGCACCACAGACTCACAACTGAAGGAAACTAGTTGAACCAATTTAACAAAGGCTACATCGCTACAGCGATCAGAAAGATATCAACTCATTTCACTTCAAATATTTAAACTGCCAAAGGTTCGCTGCTACCAGCCTCTAACATAAAGAAGCTGCTTGCAGCTCGTAGCTCCACGTGTTTGGCAGATTTCCTTCCTGACACAACGCGGGAGAGATTTGTGTCGCCTCCTGGGATCAAACTGGGGAGCTTTCACTGCACTATAGAGCCACTAAATTACATTACAGTCAGAAATGAAAATAGAGTTAGATGTGACTTCAGCCCGGGCTGCTTTATTAATGATTACATCTCCTTTTCTCTTGGATGAGTCCTAAATGGCTGACCCCAGGGACTCTTCTCCTTTGCCTTGAAGTCTTTCTCTGGGATCTGAATTAGTTTTATTTGTATCTGAAGGGTAGGCTGGGTTACTCTGAATATAAAAATGCTCACAGTGAAAGCTTCCGTGCAGTCTCCTTTAGTGATCTCTCTGCTCTGGGGAAATATGGCCTCATTAAAAATTTAAACAATAGGTACAGTATGAGGGCTCAGAGTCCCTCTCTCTGTTTCTCAGCCAGAGCCACCACTCAAAGTGCTCAGGCTGAGGTTTCTGAAAGGGAACTTCATAAAACAATGGGTGATTTCACAGCGACTGCATCCAGCTTTTATATGCAGTTCCTCTTTGTGAGCCTACTTTTAAAAGTTTAGACCACATTTTATAGCACTGTTCGTGTGAGCATTAAAGAACAGAGAAGCGGCTGACCTCGGGCTTCCGGCTGAGTCTCCGTAACATCAAACAGGAGATGATGGAGCCTGAACCCAGAATGCTGCAAATATAAACACACAAAGCTCAGATTAAACGTCTTCCTGCATATTTACCAAATTCATAAACGGAACCTCAGCTGCTCAGTGTAAGAGCGCGGCATTTTTTAAAGATGCTGTGAAAGAGGAGAAAAAAAGAAAAGCTCTAATCAAAAGATTTCATGCCAGATTGGAACTGTTCCTGCCTCTATTGTCTGAGTGCTGTGACCTCTGACCCCTCAGGTCTTTCCCACTGGCCCCACACGGGGTAAATGAAGTGGAAATTAAAGCCTATCGTGTTCTGACGCAGTCCGCTACAAACGAGTCCTGCAGAGCGGCTCGTTTCTGTACATCAGGGACAACAATCCGACCCAGCTGATGAGTTTACTTCAACACTTGGATCGTTTTCAGAACGCTCTGCAACAGCCCGGAGGTGTTCGGGGTGCTCGACGGTAGTTTCGGTGCCCTGGACCACTTTGAGTTGGACACCCCCCCACCCCCGCTGTTTGTTATGGGATAATGATCAGTGCATGAATGTGTTCACTGGCCCAACCCGCTGTAATCTATGTTGCATCACAATTTACATTTTGTGTGTTTTGTGACTGTGCAGAGTAATTCTAGTCATAATGAATGTAGCGGAGAGGAAGTAAAAATCTACAGAAATTAAACCAGAAAGTCACGTTTATGTGGCATTATCAGTAAAATGTAGTCAAAGTATCCACAGTGGATGCATTTATTGTGCCTCATCAGGAGGATGAAGGAGCAGTAAGTGATGAAGACACTGACCTGAGCACAGCCATGACGAGCTGGATCCACCTGACGATGGAGTACACCTGCAGGGCAACAATCAGCCTGGTCAACAAGCATCTTTAACACCAAACACTCAGCAGGCACACACGCTGAGATACATGCACTGGAAACTCACACATTTCTTTAAAACTAAAGGCCACTGTTTTCTGCTCGTGTCCAGCTCCATGTTTTTATTCTTAGAGGAGCTTTGCTTGGTTCACATCTAAATCTCTTTAAGGCCTGCGGTTGTGGATTCATTCACATTTTACTGCTGCACTGAGTGTTTGCTGCAGAACAGAATATCTTCAGACTTCCCCTCCCTGAGGTCAGTTAATATCAGGCGCAGCTGTGGGAGTGAAAGTGTTAAAAATAACGACGAGAACCAACTGTGGGGGAAATACAAAAAACCCAGAGGAAGTCCAGAGATTCACACTGAGAATGTTTATTTCTTTCTCAGATGCAGCGACTGGAACTTTTAATTCATCCAAATTTAAATCCATCGATGAAGGTTTACGTTAATATTTTGGTGAATTTAATGTCAACACTTTACAGCAGAAAGAGCAACAAGTTGCGTGCACACACACAACACTCAGCACTCCCCAACCCTGTCCTCACCACGCTACACAGAATCAGATTAAACATGGGCATCAGCCCATATAGCACAACCTGCAGTTCCTCTGGCATCCAGCAGAGGCGCCACAGTGAGTCAGTCTCCATAGACTCCCATGTTAAAACTTAACAACAGAAATAAACACGCTGCAGCCAGAGTAGCTTGCTAACCAAACACACTAGCATTAGCTGATTAGCTCATCCAAATATGGCTCCAAAAGACCAACATAGTCACAGCTATAATGCTAACACCAAGGCCTCAAGACCAATGAGTGATGTCACGTTGCCTTCCTCCATCTTTTAAATACAGTCTATGTAGATATTCATAAGAATTTTAAAATTGAAATAAAATAAAGATTAAAAATAGATTAAAAATAAAGAATACATCTGTAATATTTCAAAATGAATGACTTATCAATAGTAAATTAAATATTGAGTTTAATACTTGATAAACGTGTTTGTTTCTCGTCACCACTAACAGCATTTTTTTAAAAATGAATTCTGCTGTGATTTAACAGCCTGAATGTGATAAACTGTTTATATATGTGTGATCTCTTTAATCAGGTTATTCTTGTTCAATCATGAACTTCAAGGATCCTGTTGGAAGGGAAACATCTGAATCTGTTTCACTTCCTTTCTTTGCAGTGAAGCTTTGATTTACTGCAGCACCACAACATCAGCTTTAACTTTATCCCATTTCTGTCAGGATGTATGAAAACAGAGGAAATGTTCAACTGATTCCTTTGTTGAGTGATTTTTTGGAGCAGAACAATCTACACAAAGCCGGGAAAAAAAGAGCTCCTGCTGTTTCTGGTCTCAGGGACAAAGATTTTTGTGCCATTTGGAGTTTTGGCTGAACAAATCGAGACTTTCTAAGACATCAAGACAGGTGAGAGGACATCGATTCCCTCTGCTCAGTGTGAACCGTCCCTTTAAGGCATGACAATGAGCTGCAGCATCAGCTCATAGATCATAATAATCTAATAATGTAGTACAAATATGTAACTGAGTGTATTTTGATGTTGAACATTTATGAATGGGGAGCTGTTTAGTGCTGATTAAACCCAACATTATGTAAAGTTGTTGCACTGAGATTTTCACTCAACTGCAGATCCTTTAATGCCTACAGAAAATTACAAGAGCAGAGGATGTGCTGTGCAGTCTCACCTCAGTCCAGTCCTGGGCTCCTGTGGTGTTCTTCGCCGTTTGGTTGGTCACCATAATACCATTTGAATACTCCATGCTGAGAGCTCAGGCACTGAGAATACAACAAATAAAGCTGAGGAGCTGAGGAGCAGGTGCAGTCTAGTCCAGAAGCTGTCAGATGAGCCTGCAGCAAGCGGTCAGGGCCGGCTTTTATCCTGCCCACTCCCGCGGTACTGACCACGCCCCCTGTGCGCCTGTCAGAGCGGATAAATCAGAGCGGGAATCCCCACCTGCCTGACGACACCTGAGCTTTATGTTTAGCGCCCCCTCTGGACAAATATTTTTTCTATAGAAATACAAATCCATGAACTCAGAGGCAGCAGCAGAGAGTACTTCTACTCAAGTACTTCTGTATTTTGTGCATTAACTGTGTCATAGATGTGCCGTAATAGCCAATAAACAGGCACAATAAAATAAACAGGTAGTTTTACAATTTTACTGCTGCTGCTGCTAAACCCACCACTGAGCCTCATTTCACACCTGTAGAAAAACAGAGTTCACCATAGAGTGACAGCTTAATCACCATTATTATAATTTTCTGAATCTTTTTGTGAGATTTGTGACACCTTCATTAGTTGCAGTCTGTATGTAAAGTCACGGTTCAGTTCTATTCAATATAACTGGAGCGATTTTTGCAAAGTAAATAATTCCACTGTGTTATTATTAATTCTTTAATCTTCCAAAAGTTTTCCTCCTCACCAACTCTGAAGCAACCGGCCGCACCGTGGGACAGCCTCGGTGAGCTGTTTCAGTGTCAGAGTGAGCCTCAGTCGGCTTTGATCTACGATGATGCTTTAAGCACAGCGAGAACCACACAAGTTTCTCCAGAAACTCCTTTGTCTAGTTTTTAAATGAAAATGTGTGTGTGTGTGTGTGTGTTTCCTGCACCGAGTGTAAATGGACAAAGTGTTTGTGCGCCTCCTGCTGGCAGGAGCAGAGAATCACACGCAGAGGATACTGCTTCGTCCTGCTGCAGGAAATCAACCCATCATAAATCCATCAGCAAAAACAGGCAAAGAAAAAAAAACGCACCACAAATCTGGGAGCTCTCCGGAAGCATGAAATGTGTATCAGAAAGCTTTGTGCACTCGTAACCTGATATGTGTGTAACTGTCGTTTTGTCCGTGTGTATCAGGTGATTTGTGTACTTGATTGTATGCGTACTTTTATTTTGTATATGTAATTTCTTAATATTTGTATTTGAACACACATTTACAAGTACCTGAAGTTACGGACAAAATGTTATTTACAACAAATTACATTACATAGATATTTTGAGTCAGTTTTCTCTCCATACCCCTCATGCATTGAACCCACTCCCTACCGGCCATGGCTGCCCCTCCCTGAACTCTGTTCTACAGCCTTCTTCCTGTTAAAAGGGAGTTTTTCCTTCCCACTGTAGCCAGGTGCTGGCTCACAGGGGGTCGTTTTGATTGTTGGGGGTTTCATTCCAATACTGAAGGTTTTTTCACCCCACACCGCAACTTGACGCAACTATTGAGATTTGGTGCTACATAAAAAAATGAACTTAAAAGAATAGAACATCCATGTAGCACTGTTATCAGTCTCACACACGCACAGGGCCAACTCAGGGTTCAGAATCTCATCCAATGAGATGGGAATCGATCCACCGACCTTTCAACTACCAGGTAACCCACTCTACCACCGGAGCCGCAGCTGCCCCGAATATAAAACTATGACAGACACAAGCATTAAATAACAGTCTGAAAGTTATGGTATTTCCAACAGGTGGCGCTCTGAACCCTGAACAGCACCAAACAGCACAAAGAATTCCAACATGCCGATCAGCAGTTTGTTCCTCACAAAATGGTTTTATTAGTTTATCATGAACAATCAGTCCTTGACTTATCTTCAGCTTCACGTGTTTGAAGTTTAATCCGTGAATCTTAATGAGAGCATTCACTCGATAAAGAGCGCTGAATTAAAATCCTGATGACGGGAGGTCAGGATGGTAAACACCTGCTCACACTAACCACTGCTGCTGCCATAGATTCTTCTGACAGTCAGATAAAACAGCCCGTCTTTAAGTAATAAACTAATGAAGTGACCTGTGTGAAAGTTTCATGTTTCAGATTAATGAACTGAGGATGACTGAACCAAAGTTGCTCCTGGCTGGGATACCTCAGCACTCCGATTCCCACAGTCTGAACCTGGAAACTGAAAACAGTGAGGAATGAATATGGTGCCAACATGTGAGATATTAATCCAGTGAATCATTAACTCATCAAACATCTCCAACTGATGGGGAATTCTTTGATATTAGTATAACTGTCCCACCGTTATCTCACCTCATTGATATCAGTTTGATGACACTGCAGTTCAACTCATTGAGATATACACAAACTTGTTTCAGCTATTTGTTACATTTGTTGTGTTTAACTTGTGTTTTTGCCGCTGTAATGAAGGAATTTCCACTCTCTGGGCCACTTTATTAAGTACACCTTTCAAGTACGGGGTTGGGACCCCCTTTTGCTTTCAGAGCTACTTTACTTCTCCACGTCACCGATCCAACACGGCGCTGGAAACCTCCCTCAGAGATTCTGGTCCATGTTTACATGACAGCATCACGCAGGTGCTGTCCATCCGTGATGAGAATCTCCCACTCCACAGCAGGTCCTTGCATTAACAAGCAGCTGGACAGGTGTACCTAATAAAGAGGGCAGTGAGTGGTTGACAGGGGGGGTTGTTATTGTGCATGCCTGTTGGCGCCACCTGGTGGTAGATAAATCGCGGCACTTAAGTAAAACAATTTTTTTGATAACTTTTAAAAAAACATTTTACTATAAAAACACAGATGAGAATATTTCTGTTCTTAAACTAATTCCTCATATTTTCCCACAGGATGTGATGAGGTGAACACAGAAGTGTTGCAGCAGTCAGTGCTCATCACTCGGGCCTTTTCTGGTCCCGTTGGAAGCAGAGCAGCGTCAGCGACTGCACCAGGTGAAGGCGTGCTGAGAGGCCCGGAGTGCTTCCAGCTTTAATGACACGAAGACTTGAAGTGAGTACAAACTGGAACAGACTTTTTTTTTTAAGTTTTGATTTGGGTGAATACACCGACGCTCGACAATAGCTCGAAGGCCTCTATGTGGCTGACCTTTGACCTTCATATATCAGCTGTATTTGTAGCACCAAATATCCAACAAGCATCAAGAACGATTAGCCAAACAAACCTTTTCATGACTGCGTGTTCATATTTACTGTTTGTCTTAACGTGACCCCTGCATGACCACGCCTCTCTTTGAAACACGTGACCTCCTGCCGTCTGCAAAGTTTAGGATGCACATCCAGACTCTGGTCTGTGGTTCAGGCACCAAAAGCACTTTGGTTAAAGGGTCAGTGTGGTCCAGTCAGCCAGTGGCTCGTCTCGAGACAGAGATTATTCCTGTTACCTCAGGATGTTGTTAGCCCAGCTTCGCATACACACTCTCAACTTGGGGATCAGTATCTTGCCCAAGGATACTTTGGCATGCAGCCTGGAGTAGCCAGGAATCAAACTGCCAACCTTACGATCAGTAGGTGACCTGCAAAGCTCACACTCCATCCTGCGTCCTCAGCACGTCCGCAGACAGAAATGTAAATGACAGCTATAACAGGAAATGGTCTGTGCTGAGGCGAGGCTAGGCTAACAACATCGCAAACTGTCTCCAAAGTTTTGAACTTTTCCTTTAAGCCAAATTCAACCGAGCGCATCCTCTGAAGTCGTTGGTTTCACTGCTAACTCACTGACTTTTGTCCACACACGATGGGTTTTCTAAGCACGGACTTCCCTCTCGCCTCTTTCAGAGAATCTCGTTGGCTGAGGAGGTCCCGGTCTCTCTTGGCCCGGCTGGCTGCACCTCATGCTTCTTCATGTGCTTCCTGAAGACTCGGGCTCCGCTCAGGTTCTTCTGGCAGATGTCGCAGAAGTACGGCCGAGCCTCCGAGTGCACGTCGACGTGGTAGGTGAGCTCGAGGGCGCGGCTGAAGCTCTTGCTGCACAGTGGGCACTGGTAGCGGACGCCCGAGTGCGTCAGCTGGTGTTCTTTGAGCGAGCTGCGCTGCTTGAAGGTCTTCGGGCAGACGGGGCACTGGTACGGCCGGGCGTCGGTGTGCAGCCGCTGGTGTCGGCGCAGGGCACTGGAAAAGGTGAAGCTCTTGCTGCAAATGCTGCAGGTGTAGGGTCTCTCTCCAGTGTGGATCCTCTGGTGCTCTGTCATGTGGACGTGCTGGATGAAGCTCTTCCTGCAGGTGGGGCACTGGAAAGGACGCTCGCCCGAGTGGATCCGCAGGTGTTTCTGCAGCGCTGATGCTTTGAAGCAGTCGCGCCCGCAAACGGGGCAGCAGTGCCGTGACTTTCCATGAGCCCCGCTGTCAATCTGCGGGTCAGAGGGCCCGCAAGGATCTGCTGGTCCATCATGGTCAGAGGGTCCACGAGGATCTGCTGGTCCATCATGGTCTGAGGGTCCACGAGGATCTGCTGGTCCATCATGGTCTGAGGGTCCACGAGGATCTGTTGGTCCATCAGGATCTGTCAGGGACACATCAGAGAGAACTCAGCACATATATCTGCTGAATCTGAAGAGCAAAGTTCTTACCTGCTGCTGACGAAAGGATCTGCAGGCTTTATGAGAGGGATTCAGAACTATCAGGGTCAAACATGCGGCCTGGAGGCCATCCAATCATCATTTATACCCTTTTTTTTAAATCCTTTTTTAAAACAAACAAACAAACACTGACTACACTGGAGTGAAACTGTCTGGAACTGTAAAAGTATTTTCAGATCGAGCTGCTTGAATCCTAAAAGCATCAAATATTACTGCTGTTTATTTGCAGAAACTCTCCATGTGAAGCTTTCATGTTTTTAGGGATCCACTGTGAGCTCCACATTTAAATGTACACGCATGTCAGAAATATGGGTGCACATTAGAGACACTGATTGACATTCCAAGGGAAAAGAAAAAAAATCAAATTTTTGATGTTACAATATAAAGCACCTTGAGGCGACTGTTGTGATTTGGTGCCATCCATCTATGGATGGGGGCTGGAGCCTATCCCAGCTGTCATAGGGCGAAAGGCAGGATACACCCTGTACAGGTAGCCAGCCCATCAAAGGGCTGACACAGAGACACACACGCTCACTCACACTCACACCTGTGGGCAATTTAGAATCACCAATTAACGTAACCCCGGTAACTATGTGTCTTTGGACTGTAGGAGGAAACCGGAGTACCTGAAGAAATCCCACGCAGACACGGGAAGAACATGCAGACTCCACACAGAAAGGCCCGGGCCAAGGAATCGAACCCAGACCTTCTTGCTGTGAGGCAACAGTACTAACTACCATGCTGCCCCATGATTTGGTGCTATTTAAATAAAATTGAACTGAATTCATTTTCTAGCTCAATTTGTAAACTTATGAGGAAAAATATTTTTGACGTTGCAGTTTGTGGACGGTCTGCTGCTGGTCCGAATGAAAATGAGCTCGTAGTTTGTCGAGTTCAGCATGTGAGTGGAAGAAGCCGCTGATGGTGTTTAAATGTTTTTTTTATAAGTTATTGATCCCAGGAGTTCAAATATGTGGATTTATTTGAAACATAACCTCTCATAAACTTACTTCTTTAATGAATGAATGAAATTAATTAAAGGTGACAACGCACCGAAGGGCGCCGGCCTCCAGTCCTCTTCCTCGCCATCAGAGTTTATCAGCCCGCTCATGTCTCCGTCTTTACGCTCCTCGCTGTTGCTCCGTTTGGTGACGAGCAGCTCAGCTTTGGTGGAAACACCTTCAGAGTCCTGCAGCATCATTAAGGAAGTTAAACTACAGTTAGATATTAGAATAATCATGTCTCAGCTCTATAGAACAAAATCACTCAGAATAAATGAACCTAAATTTAAAGTCGTTTTTTTGTAATACTAAGGACCGCTGGGTCAGACAGACAAACTGAATGTGGGTCCTCGACTCTAAAAACGTGTTAATGAACCTTTTGTCTGACGGTGATAACAGTCACAGCTTTTTATTACAGCTGCTGCTTTGGTGGGTAAAACCAGCTGAAGCTCGCTGACGTTAGGAGTTCAGGTTCTTCCTGCTCAGCCTTTAAAGTCTGACCTTTCCATTCGCCACATCTGCAGATATTTGAAACTAGGATGAATGCTGAGACTCCGAATGAAACTCTCAAAAAAAGCAGAAATGCTGACAAACCTCAAACCCCAACAACAAAGTTCACCTGAAATCAGCTCTATTCTTACCTGCTCGCTCACCCCTTCATCCACCTCCTTCTTCTTCTTCAACGCTGCCTCCACCTTCCCACCCTCGATCTTCATGTCAAACCAGAACACCTGAAATATGCCACACATCATCGACTTCCCGTCCAATGGAAGCAGAAAAACAGACTCTGTTCTCTGAAATCTGATCTGAGTGCAGTTTTTATCTCCTGACTTCTGTGTCCGTTACACCTTAACAAACATGTTCTGATGAAAGACCTGAACCAAAGTCCTAAAGTCTGGACTCCCCGAGCGTCACCTTGTCAGCGGGGTCAGCGATGAGCCCGTCCCTGATGTGGGTCCTCATGTGCTGGCGCAGCAGGCAGGGCTTCAGGAAGCTCCGGGGGCAGATGCTGCAGGCGTGAGGTTTGTCGGCCATGTGGGTCTTCCTGTGAACTCGAAGGGTGGCGACGCTGCTGAGGGTCTTCGCGCACACCGGGCAGCGGTGCGGCTTTTCCGTGTCGTGGATCTTGGCGTGCTCCAAGAGCGCAGGCATCCCCGGGAAGCTCCTCCCACAGAGGAAGCAGCTGTGGGAGGAGCTTTCCTTCCCGCCGTCGGTGCTCCCGCCTGCAGAACATACAGGAAGAGGAATGAAGTTCAGGATCAGCAGGATCTGCTCGGTTTCGGTCACATGAACTTAACTCGGGTATTCACGTCGCCTGATTTTAAATTTGATATTTTTTTATTACTACTTTCAGCTGCTCCCTTGTCACATGCTGTCGTCACAGCGGGTCGCTCTGCACGCTTGATTTGAGTTTTACCCCAGATGCCCTTCCTGACATAACTAAAGGGTCTCAGGCAGGAAATGAACCGGTGACCTTTTGTTTGCCAAGCAAATCTGTTAACCCTACACTGTAGACATTTTTTTATCATCCCAAAATGTTGAACTATTCCTTTAAACTACTTTAAAAAGGCTGGCCTGGTGGTTGCCATGAGGTTAAAAATGTCAAATGCCTGTAGTTGCACGTATTTACTCTTTTACGCCGAGCTCTGGTATGAAGTGAGGAGGAGCTGGATTATCTGCAGGCTGAGCACTGAGTGCGTGTTTAATTATTGGGAGTCTTTCTCTGAACAAACACGAACCGTTTCCTGTCTGGAGTTTCTCACCGGTCACCGAGTCTCCCTCTTTGTTCTTGTCGTTTCCGTTCTCCACCTTCACACCACTGTGAGGTTCATCTGGTTTCTGGAACAAAAAGCAGATCCGAGGTCAGTTCATCTCTCAGCTCTGAGCACGTCGGTCTCTACTGGAGACACAAACTGAACCTGCTGGTCATAAATTTCAAACACATCCTCCATCAAGGCCAGTGGCTCAGTCTGTCTACAGAGTGACCTTTCAGCTGTCCGTGCTGACAGCTCAACCCTTCAGGTTTAGTTCTAAAAGGATCCTTCCTGCTCCTTTACAGCATCAAACTAGCTGCTAACAGCTAACATTACTTTGTGAGGTTATGTCCAAAATGTCAGAGGTTACAAGAACTGTACAAAACTCATTTGCAACTACTGACCCACAGTCGTGTATTTAATTTTTAAAAAGATGCTCCTGACAGAGACAACTTCAGTTACTGAGTCTCTGTGGACATTTTAAAGGCATGTGACATCAGTCCGGCCGGCCAGGACCTTTCTGTGAGTTCTCCGGGCTCCTCCCACAGTCCAAAGACATGCACGTTAGATTAAGTTCTAAACTGGCCGTTGGTGTGAATGTGAGCGTGAACGGTCATCCTTGTATGTTTTAACACTGTGACAGACTGATGACCTGTGCAGGGTGAACCTCGCCTCTCACCCTATGACAGCTGTTAAAGCTGAATACCTGGATTTTTACACTGATCACAGGTTTCTGTTCTTTATGATTTTTCTACTTAAAGTTTAATCAGATGGAAGAAATGTTTTGGGGTCATGTTTTGTTTTGACAGATACTTATTTAGCCTAATAATTATGTGCTGTCTGCAGGATTAATTGGAGACCGCTTCAAATAATCCTTTTAGGAGTCTCTACTCTTATGCAGTGCACTTTATTTTTCATTAAATTTCTGCATTTTTACTGCCCCCCCGGAAATCAGGGGCTGACTCCTCACCGGGTCGCCTGGAGTCGTGGCGGAGCTGCATTCCCCCCTGCTGTGGATCTCCTGATGCTTCCTCAGCACTCTGAGCACGGAGAATCGCTTCATGCAGATGTCGCACTGGTACGGCCTCTCTCCGGTGTGAGACCGCATGTGCTCCTTCAGCCGGGATGCTCGGCCGAACTCTCGACCGCAGACGTCGCAGGTGAACTGCTGCACCCTCTGGTGGAGCTGCTGGTGCTGCTGCAGCTTCTCAGCAGAGGAGAAGTCCTTCTGGCACAGGAAGCAGTGAAGATTCATTTCCCCCTGAGGTTTAAGACAAAGTGAGAATTAGATGAGTAACAACCTGAAACTTCATGTTTAACTGTATCATAACTTCATGTTTTAGCTCAAACCTGTTTCCATTCACAGTAAGAACTTAAGGTAAAGACCCTACAATTGACATAACCATCTGATGAGCAGCACGTGGCAACTGTAGGAAGGAAGAACTCCCTTTTAACAGGAAGAAACCTCCACCTGAATCAGGCTCAGGGAGGGGCATCCATCTGTTGCAACTGGTTTAGAGGATGAGGGGAAACTGAATAGAAAAAAAGAGAACAGCGAGAAAGCAAAGAACAAACGGGAGTTATCAGCTAATGCTGGCTAGCTGGGATATCAATCAGCATCTATAGACTGAATGGGATCCTTGTTAAAACCATCACCGCGAGCAACTTTCAACATGGACCCAAGTATACTCGACTGAACAGGATCAGTGTCCCAGTGTCTGCAGAATGACTGCTGATAAGAAATGTTCACCCAGTGAGGTTTAACTCACCCTCCGTAATCACTCTAACCTAATCCCTCAGAATCACATCGCAAATACAGAGGTCAGCTGGGGGTCATCACAGGGTCACACAGTTAATAAAAATAAAAGAGACAAATTGATCCCAGAGAGACCACAGGAGAGGTGAAGGGACCTTTTACAACAATCAACCTTCAGCCACTGTGAAACCGATTGAATGCAACCTTCAGGCCACTACAACTGGATCAGTTTTTATTTTTTTAGGACAGATAAAATCTATATAGAGGGGGTGTGAGGTGACCTCTGAAACAGAACCACTGACACATGGTAACTGTGACAGACCTCACAGTTATGACTAAGTGAGCCTAAAACATACTTTAACTAATAAAAGTGTCAAAACTTCTCAAGCGACTGTTCAGAAAACCAAATCCCACTTTCAAAACACTTCCTGCAATCACATGACCACATCTGTTCAACAGATACAGTCACGTGACCTTTCCCTCCGTGATGACTTTTTCTAGATGACCCTTCCTGTTGTGTCCATCACTCACCTCTCCATCAGCACCTTCAATTTTAACCACCTGGATTTGCTCGGCATGTTTCTGCAGGTGTTTCCTCAGCAAACCTGGCCTGTTGAAGCTCTTGCCACACAGCGAGCAGGGGTGAGGTTGCTGCCCTGTGTGGAGCCTGACGTGGTCCCTGAAGGACGAGGCTGTGGAGAAAACCTTCTCGCAGATGGAGCAGGAGTACAGGTTTTGGCCTGTGTGGGTTTTCTGGTGATCGACGAGCCCTGTCCTAGAGGCGAAGCGTTTGGGGCACAGCGAGCAGGCGAACGGCCTCTCTCCGGTGTGAGTGCGCTCATGCTGGACGAGGTGGCGCCGCTGGACGAATCCTCTCCCACAAACCGAGCAGCAGTGGGGTTTCTCTGCGGCGTGCCCAAGCCGGTGGCGCCGCAGGCAGCTCAGCTGGGCGTAGCTGACGCCGCAGTCAGGGCAGGAATACGGCTTCTCTCCAGTGTGAACCCGCTGGTGGACGGCCACGTTTATCTTCTTTGTGAAGCGTTTGCCACACAGTGAGCAGCTGTACGGCTTTTCGCCAGTGTGGGCGGTCATGTGATCTGCCAGGCGGGACGGACGTGAAAACTCCCGGCCGCATACCGAGCAGCGGTGGCAGCGCTTTGACCGATGAGCGCTTAACGCATCCGAAGCAGGTTCTTCTGGTACAGAGGGACTCTCCACATCTGGAACACCCCCACCACCTGCAGGACAAAAAAAAGGACTTAAAATCGTGTTATTAATGGAGTATTTCCTTTAAATTTAAATATAATTAATACAAAAGAACAAACACATGGAGAAAAAAAAGTGGTGGAGGACAACATGGGGTCCTGAGTTTGGCATCCCTGACATGCCAACAGAAGCTGCCTGGGTGAAACCAGGAACCCTAACCATTAAAGAGGTCATTCTTCAGTTGGTGGGGTGATTAGTTTCAGAGGCTAATTTTCTTTTTTTGGGTCATGATCTAATATCCCTGAAGTCTGTGCTCAGAGTACAGCTGCTGCACCTCCACATCCTGCACGCGGTTAGCATTCCTGCTGCCAAGATGGGATGCAGTGAATACAAAACAAATTAGAAGTGAAGTCTACAGATCAGCCTGTTGTTGTCAACATATCGGACCAGAACATCAGCACGCATCCGTCATATAACTCCTTTTTAATGAATAATTTAACACTGATAACCTTGAGCAGCAAGCAGCTGACAGTCCTCTCCTCCTTCTTCAGGCTCCTCCTTCACTCCATTCATCTCCTCATGCTCTCCTCCTCCTCAGCGTGGACACGTCTCCTTCAGGCCTCTGAAACAATCATACATGAATTCCTGCTAACAGTGGATGCACCGATGCCTGTTAGCAGGAATCCGTTCAGCAAGGTGAAACGCGTACCTGAAGCCTGGTTCAGCTGATCTGAGAGGAGCTGCATTAACCTGTTAAACTCCTCCGTCTACGCTGCTGAAGGAATCCTCACACTGAAACAGAGAAACAAACACGAACACGAATCAACCTGAAATGCTAACTTTTAACTCTGGAAGCAGCAGGTGTCATCTCTCCCACTTGACGTAGCGCGCCACTCTAACTGTCCTGGAGGCAGACCTGAGCTAATGTAGCTCATCTTCACCTCTAAGGCCATAAAAGAAGCTTCTCTCATTTCTCTGTCCTCCTGACTGTGACATGAAAATCAGCCCAAGTGTCTCCACGCCGAAGGACGTTTCACTCATTGATCACTTTGAATTAGTTGGATCAATACATGATGGCCCTGCTTCCTCTCCATTTGCACGTAGCATCATTCAGCTTCTTAACCTCATCATCCTTCTCCTCCTCCTCCTCGGGGGAGGGTCTGTCCCCCTTCCATCTCTCCCTCCTCCGTCATTGTCCGACCTCTCCACCCATCTCTGGCCCATTTGGATGCCTCCTCCCCACAGAAGGGGATGAGGTTCCCTGATGCTTTTCACCATGTCTATATGCATAAATGCACTGAGCTGCTGCCATGTGAATGGTTGATTTATGTGAACTAGCAGGTAAACAGGTGTGCCCAATAAACTGACCAGTGAGTGTTAAAACTGGGCAATTAAAATGTTTTTAAGAAATTAAATATATGAAGTTGTAATAATTACTTAAAGTTGACATAACCAAGCTCTCTGGGTGCTCGCTGACCTTGTTAAAGTTTTGGGTTCAGTAACAGCATCACTTGGAAAACTAAGCTGCTATTACAGAAAATCTCAGCATTTTCTGTTCGGAGCATCAACTCAATACCCGGACCTGAATCATTTTCAGTTCAAACTGATGCAGGATCAGTCCCGCAGTCATCAATAATCTGCTGCCTCTGGGTTTATGGTGCTTCACTGTACTGCAGTCTGTGCCCTGCAAAGCATTACACACAGTACTGTGCAAAAGTATTTTCTTATTTCTCTATATTTTGCTTCCAAGCAGCCTGACTTTATTTTAAGTTTAAAGTGCTCTTGAGCAACAGTTCTCAGGCTTTCTGCAGGTCTCTCAAAGTTCTTCTTCAGACACTGGCTGCTTTTTCATTTTCAGTCCAGTCCTTGTACCTGAATATTTTCAGAGGAATGCTTTTTTGTGTTACACCTCTAAACTCTGACCTGTGAATGATTCAAGCATAAAAAGTCTCCTAATTCAAAGGATGAACCAGCGTTGTGTTGACACATAACAGAGTAAAGAACCAGTTTTAAATTGTATCCCTCTGGAAAGCATCTGATTGGCAGCAGCTTCGTGTTTCAGCATGACAATTATCCCAAACACACTGCCAGTGCAGTAAAAGCATACCTGGATAGAAGAGCGCACAGGTGAACACTATCAGTCATGGATTGGCCTCCTCAGAGCCCTGGACCTCAGCATCACTGAAGCAGTGTGGGATCATCCAGACAGAGAACAGAAACAAAGGCAGAAACATCCAAAGAAGAGCTCTGAATGTCCTTCAAGAAGCCTGGAGAACTGTTCCTGAAGACTGCTTAAAGAAATGACAGAAAGCTGCCTCAGAGAGTTCAGACTGAGCTTTAGTGTGTTTATCTTCGCAGCAGCATATGAATCAATGAGGCAACTCAAGACTTTTGCACAGTGCTGTGTGTCTTTGTGTGCCCTTACCGGTTATTTCCTCATACCTTTACTGCGGGGTGCTTTAAAGCGTGTGGCCGGTCCTTTATGATCACACAAAGAGGAACTCGGAGCCCACCCTGACCTTTCTGGTCCTTCATCACGGAGTCCCACAGTTAGCCCCACTGCTAGCTTACAGCTAGCCTGTAATCTTAAGCTGAAGCGTTCAGAGAGAAGCTCGAACCTTTAAACACACACTGAGGAAACGCATATCCCAAAAGGATCCGAACCCGGCTGTGTTAAAGCAGCAGCCCTTGCGGCACAGCGGCTCATGTTTCGCCGTTTGTGCTGTTGATGAGCGGCTAGCTGATGCTAACGCTAGTTAGCGGTGCTGGAGGCGGAGCCGGGTTCGGTGTTTAAGCTCTCAGAGCCGCGTTAGCCCACAGGTGAGCGGATCAAACTCTCACCTGTCTGTCAGGAGGGTTCACACAGATCTCAGGAGGAAATAAAGGCGACCAAAACAACCAGCCAAACAGCAGGTGAGTCCCACCTGAATCTCACTCAGTGCTGCCGCCGCTGGCTGGAAGGTGAATTACAACAACAGTGCAGCGGGAGGAGAGGGCGCGTGCTGTTCATTCATACTTCAGGTGACACGAAAAGCGCCAGGACACGTTTCTATGGACGTCATCATACCTCACCTCAGCCTGCAGCAGCTTCATGGTCACCTTTGACCTCTGTAGGAGGGTCTAAGCTGCACCAGCCCCCACTCAAACTGCAGGTAACTCACCTGCAATTACTATTTAGGTTATCAAAACAATCAAATGCCAAATATTTGCCTCTCAAATGGGAGGATTTAATTTTATTCTTCATCCCACCTGAAAGTAAACTGGATGCTGTTAGATTCTGGATTTCTGAGCATCCTGTTCTGTGAATTCACTTCCTCTTACCACACACAGAGGTGTGAACAGTTTGGCATGCTCATCAAAAACAAGTCTGAGGCCGACTGGACGTGTGTGTGAATGACACTGAATGACTGAAATATGCCGCCACACCACAGACAAAAACTCTCCTGCGTCACCATGTCGCCAAGGTCCCCAGGTGGTCGACCTCTCCAACAACTCACCAAGGACTCTGATCAAGAATAAACCTGGAAACGGCAAAAATGGCTCCAAAATCGCTTAAACTCAAAAGAGTGGACTTCCTGTTGGGTTTAGGGCGTGACTGATCCCTGATGTCGTAGGTGTATGTGAAACACAGCACAAGGGTACCCATAGTGAAACTCTGCAGGCACTGCCACCTGTTTTCAGGGGTTCCCTCTGAAATGAAAATTATCTGCAGGAACAATGAGAAACTCCAGCAGAACCTCAACCCCAATGTCTCCAACCGAAGTGACACAGAAATGAAACAACGCTTTCAGGATGAGCAGGAAGTTTAATTCTGCACACTGACATCAGAAACATCTCAGGAACGCCTCTACAGCAGCTTCACCTCTGCTGGCAGAAGGGTCAAGGGTCACAAATATGTCAGACAAATCAGAGTGGGCACATTTATTCTTACACACACATACACACACACACAGCACCCCCCCCCCCACCCCCCAGGTCAGTCTATTGCTTCTTCTTCACCACGTGAGCGCAGTCGTATTTGCCCTGACCACGGTGAGTTTGACCCCGGGCAGGTCCTGCGTCCTGCCACCCTGCACCAGCACCACATTGTGCTCCTGGAGGTTGTGCCCCTCCCCGGGGATAAACACTACCGCCTCCTTCCCATTGGACAGCCGCACGCGAGCGCACTTCCTGTTGGCAGAGTTGGGCTTCTTGGGCTTTCGGATCATGGTCTTCAGGATCACCGCCTTCAGCTGGGGGCGGCCAAACGTGGCGCCGACGGCTTTAGGAGGCACTTTGGGTTTCCCCTTGCGGTGCATCTGGTTGAGGGTGGCCATGGTCCTGGAGAGGAGGGGGGCCGTCCATGCAGAGGCATGCTGGGAAGCTGCAGAGGGAGCGGTTTATGGGTTAAAATAAACTTGGCACTCGTCCAATGTTTACCTGATGCCTGACACTCACCTTGAATGAGCGACGTCAGCACCGGCCTCAGACTCCACAAACACGCCATTCCTGAAACATCAGAGAACATTTATGAGAGCATCCCACCAACCATCAGCTGACATGCTTCCATCACATAACAGAGTACTGCAGTATTTCACTTTGGTACTTGGGGCTGGGTCACCTGACCCTTCAGAGTTGACCCTCAGTTTTTCATCACATTCAATAACAGCGCCATCCAAACGTGTCTTCTACTCCTTAAAACAGCGGCCCAGTGTGCCACAGTAATGACAGAAATTTTAGATGTACAGTTACATATTTATATGCATGTATTTACTTATATAAAAACTGAATTAAAGCTGGTAATAGGAGGTGGTTAGTTTGTCACTACTCTGACCTAAATTTACTGCTCTTGTATTGAAGTTTATGTCCCAGTGGGTCACATACTGGTATTAGTGCTTTACATAGGCTTTAGCCAACAGCCTGTCCTATTTGTTTTTGGAATTAAATTTAAGGAAATACTCTCTCTTGTATTTTGATTAGAGTGAAGATTTAAGATTGATTTCAGGTCAGCAGGCAGGACCACAGTGAGGACCCTCAGCACACTTAGATCTGATCTGGGGAGCAGTTCAAAGATCTGGACCTAATGACCTGAAAGGTGTGACTGGGTTTACAGAGGAACCAGAGGACCTGAAGCTTCTGGTTTTGTGTCCGCAGTCCGGCGGCACTTCTGTTAAACTCGTGCAGTTATTCCACTAACCTCACCTACCTGTGAACAGAAAACACCTTTGCATGTGCTCATGTTTATGGGTACTCGAAAGCAAGGCTACCGGCTAACCTCAGCTAGCTTCTGGACACAGACACACACACGCACACAGGTTACCGGAAGTTCTGTGGCGCCACACACACCTGCTCAGTCCCGGACAAACAGCGGCGGAAGGAAAAGGAGCTTCTTACCGACCAGTTTCAAAGTATCGGTCGCATTTCAATCAAATCAATCAAGGACGCCACAGCATGAGAAACACGACCTCCCAACAACCCGGAACTACTTTCTCTGGCAGTGCGGACTTCACCGGCGCATCACTGCCCCCTGCAGGAGAAAAACTGCATCTCTGTTCATGAAATTTACACGTTACTATCATCATCCTCATCTTATTATTATTATTGAAAATCGTGATTAATGACATCTGCCTCTAACTCACCGTATCCCAGCATCCTCCTCTGTCACACCAACCCTCTGCATGCTTCACTACATCCATAAACCTCCTCTGAGGTCTTTGTTTCCTTCTGCCTGGCAGCTCCATCTTCAACATCCTTTATCCAGTATATCCACGCTCCCTCCTCTGCACATGTCCAAACCATCTCAGCCTCTCTGACTCTGAGCTGTCCCTGTGATGGAGGGACAGCCTCCATCTCACTCCCAGTGAAGATCTGAACATCTTCAGCTCTGCCATCTCCAGCTCGGCCTCCTGTCTTTGTAAGAGAGCCACCATCTCCAAACCACCCATCATAGCAGGCCTCACTACCATCTTCTAAATCTTCTCTTTCACTCTTACTGCTCTCCTGTCACAGATCACCCCGACACTCGTCTGCACCCACTCCACCCTGCCTGCCCTCGCTTCCTCACCTTTGGATGGTTGACCCCAGGTATTTAAAAGTACCTTCTCTCCCTCTGTTCCTTGCACGTTCATTGTCCATTTTTATTGTATTCTAAATTCTGTCTAGTTAATGAACATCATCACTTTATTCTTGAATTCTGCTTCATTTTATGAGCATGCTCTTATTGTACTCAAAGACTCGTTGAAATGTTATTTCTATGATTGCTGATCGTTCTAATTTACTCTCAGCTGCTTATCGTTGCACATTATTTTGTTTTACTGCGTTTGTGTTATCACCTCATCGATTGTCTAGAGCCCTTTGAGCTGAAGTTTTATCTGGACTTAGACACGCTGACTTTTCATTTTGTTTCTAAGACTTCAGAATGACTCATTAATGACTCTGATAATGGGGTTTTATTGGGCCAGATTTAAGCGGCTCAGGGGTCCTTGGGCTCAGTGAGTACTTGTCCTGCAGCGACAGGTGAAATCAGCCCTGATAAGTCGCGGCAGCTCAAAGGTCTTGTCCTTCACAATCAGCTGATCTCTATCAGACCCACAGTTACACATTAACCGTGTACCTGGGGGTCCACAGGTGTATAGGGCAGGTGCAGCCTCACTCTCAGCGACAGTCAGTTGGAGTGAAGGTGAAGATGAGGCCACAGCTCTTCCTGGTCATAACGGCGGTTGTCTGTGCCGTTGGCAAGCCGCTGAGCAAGGCAGCGACGAGGAACAAGCTGCTGCTGATCTCCTTCGATGGCTTCAGGTGGGATTACGACCAGGACGTGGACACGCCGAACCTGGACCAGCTGGTTCTGGATGGGGTCAAGGCCAAATACATCACCCCCCCAATGCTGACCATGACCTCACCATCCCATTTCACCACCATCACCGGTAACCACGACAACAGCAAATTTATTTTAACATTAGTTACAAAGCTGCAGCTTTTATTTCAGCTTCATAAGCAGAGACTGTACTGATGCAGCTACTGTTACAGCTAATACCGCATTAGGAATACTGCATGTGGTGGAAAGTACATGTACTGTACACATACAAATATTAGGTACTTGATCTTTACATAAATATATTGATTTAATGTTCTGTGCTGCTGCTTTTATTTATTAGGGCCCGAGCACAGAGTGTGCGAAGGCCCTATTGTATCTGTGTTGTTTATTATTATTATTATTATTATTCTGGCAAAACGATTGCTTTTTTGACGACTTTAACATACCCCAAAACTCATCAAATTTTGCATGTGCATCATACCCGGTGAAAATTTAAGTATTTTAATGGCGCCGGGCAAGGGCCAGCAGAAATGGCTCTCTAGCGCCCCCTAAACTACAGCCCCACCGCTGTGTTTCGCATAAATTTCTGAAACTTTACACACACATTTATCATATCCGGACGCACAAAAAATCCTCTTGGAGCCATCCTCTAAACCCAACAGGAAGTCCGCCATTTTTAATTAAACATGCAAATTTGGCAATTTGCACCCCTCAGACTTTTACCATTAACTCAGAGGTTTTAGATGTTACCAACATCAGATTTGGTTTGTTTAATGTACACACCAAGGGGAATCTACGGTTGTAAAATGGTGAGTTTTTGCCAAAGGGGAGTGGCCCAAAAGCCCCCCTGAAATTCGATGATTCGCCATGAAATTTTGATTGACTCTCATTCATCCATACATAGTCCAATCTGGATCAAACTTCTTCAGTAGGATGAACATCCGTCCCTGAACACATAGATATTGGAATTTTTTATGACAATTGCAGCGCCACCTAGTGGGAGCAGGAAATGTCATTTTTTACTCTTTGAGGTCCAGTTCAAAAGTGGTTGAGCAAAACCATCTCAAATATCCCCTGCAAAGCCTTAAGGAGTTGGCCTTACACCAATTTCAAAACTGTGAGTTTTCACCAAAGGGCGTGACCGTGGCGGGATGCCACAGTTTGATGTTCAGCCGTGAAGACAAAAATGGCCGTAACTCAAAGCCAACTTGACCAATCTGCCTCAAAATTCAGTGGTTTGATAAGGCTCCAGTCCTGAACACATTGACATGCATAAAGTCTATAAATGTTAGAGCGCCACCTAGTAGCACCTGCAAATATCATAAAATGGTATGTTTTTTGCCTAGCCCCGGAGGTAAATTTTATCTACATATCTGAAATTGTGGAGGCTGATGTAGCACCCTAAGACGTACAAAAAGTCTCTTGGACCCATAAGCGAAAGCCTACAGGAAGGCGGCCATCTTCAATTGAAGGTGTCATTTTTCGCCATTTCCAGGCCTCCTATTTGAATTAACTTGTCCTAGGGCATTTGACCCAGTGAGACCAAAACGGCTCCAGATCATCTACACAAGCGGGGCATCAAAAGTTATTCGTAGTTTTCTTATATTTTGAACGGTGTTGCCATGGCAACCCTCTGAATTTGGACCTTTTTTTTTCAAGCCCCAGGAAGACTCTAAACATCAGCCCCAGTGCTATGCTTGCTCTGTCTATCTGAAATTCTTTATGCTGATGTAACATGCTAAGATGAACAAAAAGTCTCTTGGACCCATACCCGAAACCCAACAGGAGGTCCGGTATATTCAAATTAATGTGTTGACCTTGTAGCAGTTGACTCCATTTTCAGGGCTGTAACTCAAAGCCACCTTGTCCAATCTGCCTCAAACTTCAGTGGTTTGATAAGCCTCCTTCCCTGAACACATTGATATGCATAAAGTCCATAATTGTTAGAGCGCCACCTGGTGGCACCTGGAAATATCATAAAATAGCAGGTTTTTTGCGTAGCCGTGGAGCTACATTTTATCTACATATCTGAAATTGTGGAGGCTGATGTAGCATGCTAAGATGTACAAAAAAGTCTCTTGGACCCATAAGCGCAACCCTACAGGAAGTCGGCCATCTTCGATTGAAGGTGTCATTTTTCCCCATTTCCAGGCCTCCTATTTGAATGAACTTGTCCTAGGGCAGTTGACCCAGTGACACCAAAATGGCTCCAGATCATCTAGACAAGTAGCCCATCAAAAGTTCTGTGTGGTTTAACAAAATGTTCAACGGCCTTGTCACACCAGGTCGTTGAATTTAACCTTGGATTTTCTCTCGCCACAGACATTTGTGGTGCACTCATTCAGACATGCTTTGCACAATCAAGCTAAAAATGTAATCACTAATGTGCACACCCAGGCTGAACCCATAACTACAGATTCAAGGCTATGGGTGCAAGAGCGCCCCCTACAGAAGCACATACATTCTGTATGGCGTCCACAAAATTTGTTTCTCTGAAATGCATGAAAATTGGTGTCAACATTGCTGACATCATCCTGATCACAAAACTCAATCAGACCCATGCCCTATTTTGCACGCCACAGCTGTGAGCACCTCCCAAACACCGGATTGGTTGTATATTGAAAGAGGAAGATGCGGGTCCCCCTAAATGCAGGGCGTTGGGTAGAGATATTCTGGCCATCGTTCTGATCGAGCGAAGGCGCGGAAGGTCACAGAGCGCGCCTCGGCTCGAAGCGAGCCAGGGGTCGACGCGCGCCGGGTGGCGAGGGCCCGATCATCACCGCTTGCGGTTTTAATTTTATTTTATAATGCTGAGAGGTTTCCAGATGTGTGCTGCTGTTCTTTAATTTTTGACGCTTACTGAGTCTTATCACCATTTCATGAGCATGCTTTTATGCTTTAACACCGTTAAAACTTTAAAGAAAAAAATGCATGTGAACTGGAACTGTTTCATGTCTGCAGTATGTACAGTATAACACTCAAACAACAGCAATAAGCTGCAAAACAAAAAAGAAAAGGGCTGTGCACTTTCTGCTTCCAAGTCATACTTTAATTTTTAAAGAATTTATTCCAAAGAACATCTTCAAGCAAAGTGTCTTCAAGAGAAGAAAGAGCAGAGGGTCACACAGGGTCACACGGGGTCAGCAGGAGCAGAGAGAGGAAAACATAATTTAACCACAAAATTGTTGATTTTTTTTTAAACTATAACCTCATTTATGTGACCAAGACATTTAAAAATGACACAGGAGCAACAAAGACGTGAAAAGTTGTGTAAAAATTGTGCTGAAACAGCCGGAGGAACATCTCACAAATCAGCAGCTGGATGTAAAAAGACCATTAAAGGCAGAAGTAAAGATGGGAGGTGTTCACGAGTCTGTGAAGAGCAAACAGTTCAAATGTTTCTCAGAGTTTGTGATTCCATCATCAATGTTCAGAGAATCTGGGGACGTCTGAGCACACGGGAGCAGCTGCAGAGCTGCTGGATGCTGGTGGTGTTCGGGCCTCAGACGTGTTCAGCCTCAGGAACGCGTCTGAGAACCACTGAGAACTCATCGCTGCATATCCACACAGGAAGTTCAAACTCCACTGTGCAGAGTACAAAGAGTTCCAGAAACACTCCTCGGACCCGAGCTCATCCCGATGGAACAAGGTAGAGTGGGAACCCGTCCTGTGATCTGACCAATCAGAAGCTGAGATTCTGGACATCCATTCAGATGGCTCGTTTCGGTGAGATGATGTCCAGATGCTGTAGCATGCCAAAGACTCAGCTGGACTTTGATAACTCAGGGTCAGCAAATACCATCCTTAATAATAAATAATTTTACTGCTGAGGTTTCAGTACACTCTGCTGATTACTGCATTCCATTACACACCTGAATGCAGCTTTAGCCTGTAATAAGTAAATGACTGAATGATGATCATAATCAGTATCAGTGAGATTAGCTGTAGCCTATCTGAGCACTGATCTGAGTTTCCTGGGAAATGGACCCACTAAATTCAGCATCAAGTTTGTGTAATTAAAGGAACGTGAGGTAAGCGGTGATCGGTTATTCTGAACTCAGACGCTGCTGCTGGGAAATCAGAGTCCTCTTACTGCTGATGGAGGCTGCTGCTGATTAACCTTCAAGGTGCAGAACGACCCCACAGCACAATGACAAACATCTCAGCCGCCCTCCGTACTTTGTCGCACACTGGGGGCTCGTCTGCCATTCAAGCTTCTCAGTCAGAGCTCATTTGCCACCCCAGGCAGGTACTTATTATACAGTTTTTTTTTTTTACTTGGTGTATTCACTCAGGTATATTAATATCTGCTCAAGAATAATCGTATTTTATTACTTTTTAATCCAAGATATTGACTGACCTGTGGAGAATCTCCTCACATAATTTGAAACTTTAGTTGCTCCTACCCAGGTAGCATTGCTCTTCCTATATTGTTGGGGCTTGTTGGGGTGGCTGTAGTTCAGGAGGTAGAGCAGGTCACCTACTGATCGTAAAGTCAGCGGTTTGATTCCTGGCTGCTCCAGGCTGCGTGCCAAAGTATCCGTGGGCAAGATACTGAACCCCAAGTTGCTCTCTGACGCAAACGTTGGAGTATGTACGTGTGTGAATGTGTTAGACAATAAAAGCACTTAGCTTACTTACACATGGAAGTGTGTATGAATGGGTGTTAATGGGTAAATGTAAACGTGTTGTATAAGTGCTTTGAGTGCTCAGTCAGAGTAGAAAAGCACTATATAAGAACTAGTCCATTTACCATTCTGTCCCCTAAAAACCATGTCCTCATGCTGTCAGAGGGACTCTGATTCCACAGACTTGGACTGCAGATGGTGATGGTAGTAAACGGACACACCCTGGCTTAAAGTGGGCTGCAGGAGACAGGGACCGAGCCGATTAGTAGATGACCCCTCTACCTTAGATGCAGCCCACACCAGCCTGGTCCTGGTTCTGGAGAACCTCTGTGAATGGAGAACCAGTTCATGTACGGTTACATCAAGCAGTATGACTACCAGCTGTGAAGGAGGAGTCATCCATTATTTATTTATCAGTTCCAAATACAAAGCTCGGTTAGTGGCTCACAAATGTGCAGATAAGCGCCACAGACAGAATCTGTGGAAAACACTGATGTCTTTACCTTCTTAGCTGTGGAAAAAGGCCATGCACATCCTCAAGCACAGCTTCTGTAGGGGACTGAGATGGTATGACACTACTGATGACTACTAAAGAAAAGGAATGCTAAGATCTGATATCCAACATTCTTTAGTTCATCCCTCTCAAACAAAGAATCTCATTTTTCTACTGAAGACTTTACTTTCAGCTTCCTGTCCACAGTCAGAGTCAAGTGCACAAAAACCTTCCTGTGTGTTTTTCAGGCCGATGGGTGGAGGATCACGAAGTCGTCCATAACCTGATGTTTGACCAAAAGACTAACTTGAAAGTTCCTCACAAAGAGACACTGAAAAGATCCGAGTGGTGGGACAATGGGGCTCTGCCACTGTGGATCACCGCCCAGAACCAGGTGAGTCGATCTGAAGGATGAGCTGCCCCACACAGACCACAGTTGGTGCTCCAAATATTCACTAAAGCAGGAAGTAGTCCCCAACTAAAGGTGCCATTGACACCTGTTTGGTTTGAGGAAATGAAAACCACAATGAGCAGCTGCCTAACAATGTTATAGAAATTGACAAAACACCACCTAAACTGCTAATTTAGAGAAAAGTAGAACCAAATACTTCAGGGACTTAAAAACAAAACAAACAGGAAAACCAAGATGGATTAAATCTGATGATCTCTCCTTCGGGGTCGTCTTCTTGTGCATCTCTGGTGTGCTTCCAACACTTCTCTGCACTATTTTAGGTTGTAATACAATCAGCAGATCACAAGCATAACGCATAACTATTTTTACTATTTTAGTCAATGTTTGTCATTTCAGGGTCTGAAAACTGCTTCCTTCTTTTACCCGGGAGGTGGGGCCAACTACAGCGGCCAAGCGGTCAACCGAGCACTGCTGCAGGAGTTCGACCACCTGGACGACAACGAAACAGAGTGGCGTGAGAACATCGACAAGGTGATGAGCTGGTTCTCCGATGAGGACTTCCACCTGGTGACGCTGCACTATGGTGAGCCAGACAATGTGGGCCACGCCAAGGGGCCGGACCACCCGGACAGGAAAAAGATAATCAGTCAGATTGACAACACCATCGGCTACCTGAGGGTGGCCATCGATCGCCACAACCTGACTGACAGCCTGAATGTCATCATCAGCTCCGACCATGGCATGACCACGGTAAAGAAGCGGCCACAGGTGGACGAGATCATTCTCAACAAGTATCTCAATTTAATCGAGCTCGCCAGCTTTGAGATCCTCGACTATGGCGGGTTTGGCATCTTGACGCCAAAGCCAGGGAAGGAGCAGCAGGTTTTTGACGCTCTCTCCAATGTGCCTAATATCACGGTCTACAAGAAAAACGAGATTCCCGAGAACTTCCATCTCGCCAAAAGTGAGCGGCTGCCTCCCATCGTGGTCGTCGCAGATCTGGGATTCAACCTGAACTCTGTGAGTATCCCAAAGGTTTACCTTTAAGAAGTCAAAGGGCAAGATTCAAAGAAGCCAACAAAACAAAAAACAAAACACAATCTTCTCGTCTTTGTTTTCTACCAGAGATTCATTGTCTACGTGAACAAAGGTGACCACGGCTTTCGTAACACCGAGATGGACATGAAGACCATCTTCAGGGCCTTTGGACCGAGCTTCAAGAGGACCTACTTGTCCGAGCCCTTCGATAGCATTCACATCTACCCTCTGATGTGCAAACTGCTGCAGATCGAACCGGCACCGCACAACGGGTCGCTAAGCGTGACAGAGAACATGCTGCTCACTCCGGTCATGTCTACAACCACGCCTTTGTCCACGGCCACGCCTTTGTCCACGGCCACACCTTTGTCCACGGCCACGCCTTTGTCCACGGCCACGCCTTTGTCCACAGCCACGCCTTTGTCCACGGCCACGCCTTTGTCCACGGCCACGCCTTTGTCCACAGCCACGCTTTCGTCCACGGCCACGTTTTTGACGTCACCAGACCCCACTACCACAGGTCTGTTCTCTTCATTTGAAGCTCTTCTGGACTCTAAGGTTCAGAGACTCTTCATCATCTATTACGTCTGACTCGAGTTCAGGTTCAGTCTAGTCTGGCTTTAAAGCAACAATGCTGACCACCTCAATGTCCCCACAATAAACCACATCGCTCCTGATTCTGCCCAGCAGAGCCAAAACGACATATTTTGGTCATGACTTCTAAAACAAAAACATTTCATATAAAAAGGTCAAATTTCCAGACAAGTTGTGCATTGCTTACGGACCTGTCATAAATCTGCCCCGTTGTTACCGTGGTTATTCTCATTAAAAGTTTAACTCTGGCTCCGCCCACTGCTCCTCACCACTGAGACAAGTCACTGAACATCCACCTGAGCTAATGGCAGTTTTCCCCCAGCTCCATAACTTTTGAAAACTTCAGATCTAACACACAAACAGTATAAAGAATCATTTTGTCTATGATGTTTTTGCTTTCCTTTTTCAGGAGGATCGCAGGAAGCTCGGCTGTCCGTCGCACTGCTGCTGGCGATGCTGCTCTCCATGTTCAGCGTTCTGTAACTGATCCAGGATCAGGTGTGCAGATCATCACAGACTCTGGGTTTTAATCATGTGCGCCATCCGGGGGGGTGGCGGTCTCATCTTTACTTGCGGCATTTATCAAAAGATCTGGTGCATTTCTAATTTATTTTTGCTGCAGCTTCACACTGAAGGTTATAATGTTTGCTTCATGAAGACCTCTAAAATAAATATGAACCAGCTGAGCATTTTAAAGGCTGTTCCTCTTGTTTTTAAATACACGTATTTCTCAGAGTGTTTGTTGTATGCACCAGGCTCTCCACTTTGTAGAGAGTCAAATGTGTGTGGATGCCTCGTTATACGTCCAATCCCCTGTGGCAGAGGTGGAGCCTGTAAAATTAGCCCGAACGTTAACAGGAAATACACGTTAATGAGCGTTTCAACAGTGTCTGTGGGGACGGACTCACTGCTGGACCTCAGAAAAACAATGCAGCTTTTTCAAATTGCTTTATTGTCACTATCAAATAAATACATTAAAGACAGGTTCACCAACTCCTCCAGAAATGATCAAAATGATTAAAAAAGGTCATGTGACTCTGATCATCGCCACCAAACTGATTTATTAAACTTTACAAAGAAACTAAGACAGCAGCAGCAGTGACATCATTCATTTTTTTCTGCTGTAGGCAACAAGGTGAGGTACAACAGAAACCACACACACACACACACACACACACAAATATAGAAAAACCTAAATCAGCATGATGGATTAAATAAAAACGTTTGAAACGCCTCGCCTGTTTCATGAACTCAGAAACAGAAAAGTTCAAACGATGAAATCAAACTTTCTCAGAACATCCGTCTGGAGAGATTCAGGCATCTGCCGACTTTTTTTTCTTCTTTTCAGCAGCCAATCACAGCGTGGCAGCTGCAGACCGCCCGAGTAAAAAAGAAGAAGAAGAAAAAAAAAGAAAAACCGAACAGAAGAAACCTGAGGAAGCTGTTTCCAGAAGTGGAGTCTCCATGTTTCACCTTAAAACGATGAGAAAATAAAACGTCCACCTCGATCGAGACAACGCAGAATGAAAAGTACGGTACGCTCAGACTGGTTCTCCCGCAACCTTTCACCTCACCCCCCCGGGCGGTGGATCATAGCGCCGTCTCGGCATCCACGATTCTTCGTCCATCCTCGTTCTCCACACTTATCTGGACGCTTGGCAGCTTCTCGTGGCTGGAAGACACAACGGAAACTGTATTGTCACCTGAGTCAGAGACATTTGCATCACTTCTTATAGGCGCGTTTTTAAAACCAAATTTATTGATATTGGGCCAAATCATATCGGTCTGTTCTCATTAAATGGACATACTGCATGTTGTATGTACAAAACAGAGAGATCCGGTCTATCGTGTCTCAACATCCAGCCTAAAAATATGAAGATATGACTTTTTTAAAATCTACTTTGTCAAGCCCTTCCTACAGCACAGCAACACCTGATCAGCACTTATTTAGTTTTTAATGTTTACGGCAGTCTTAACATACACTTTATTACAGAGAGAGAGCCAATCACAAAGAGCGGCAGCAGGTGATGTCACTGAATGTGAGGTAAAGTTACCTGAAGGTGCGTTTCAGAGCTTTGCTGCTGTCAGAGTTTTTGGAAACGGATTTCCAGATGCCGCTTTTGGCCATTTCGTCTGAGATGTTCACCTCTGATGGGTCGCTGCTGAGCCAAACACACACACACACACACACACACACACACACACACACACACACACACACGTTAACCTCTGCTGCTGAGTGCGTGCACAGAGATCAGCGTGTTTTCTTTCAGACTCACCGTTTCTTGAGGTTTTTGATCGGGAACTTGAGGACCTCGCTGTTGTAAGGCATTTCCTCATCCGTCTCCTCCAGCATCCGCTGAGCGTCCTGGAAACACACACAGACACACAGTCGAATCAATGAGAACACTGAAGCAGAGTCATGTGGTTTCATGTGCACACTTTAGCGTCCTCCACCTCCTTCTCCTTCTTCTTCTTGTCATCGTCCCTCTTCTTCTTGCTCTCTGGTATCAGGTCATCCAGCCAGCTCAGCTCTCTCTTGGTGAAGCAGAAATCCAGAAGCTTTCGGATGAAAACCAGAGCGAGAACCTGCAGAACGCAGCGGGGAGGAGATGAGTCCCTGTGTTATATAAGAAAGAAGATACAGCGTCTCTCAGTTCATCTCACCATCATGGGGAAGATGACGGCAGCAGGCGAGGCTTTGATGGCCCAGAGGACGATGAGGCAGGACAGCTGGACCACGGTGAAGATGTGGACCTTCCACAGCGGGACGTAGCGCAAGTAGATCAGGTCCGGCTGGTGTTTGGCCGGCATGCCGAATAGTTTGATGCGGTCAAACAGCTGCGGGACATACAGATGGATGAGAGGTCAGACAGATTTGACACGGCCATCAGCTGGACAGACGGGATGCTGAGACACACCTGGATGCCTTTGAGTGAGGACACGCCCATGTAGAGGAAGACTCCGTAGAGGACAGGCATCGGGATGAACTGAAAGAGCAGACAGGGACTCTCATTACTTTCAGAGATTTAGGTCAGGGTTCGGATGCAGGCTAGAAGTTTTTACTTGTATTCTCTGAAGGTTATTTGATGTCTGGGCTCCTCTTTATGAGCTCCAGAAAGTGTTTTAAAGGGTCCCATTTTGTCAGTGTAATCGTGAATGTAAGTGAAGAAATGAAGCGTGAATGCAGCAGATACAAGAACCCTCTGAAAGGTTCACCTTGAGGACGGAGGTCATGAAGACGGAGCAGCCCATCAGGAAGAAGATCATGAAGCCAGTGACCCTCTGCTCTCTGATGCCGAGGAATTTCGGCTGCTCACCGGGCGCCGCACACTCCGACTCCAGCTTCAGACTGTTGACGTGGGAGATTGAGAGCACAGTCGCCGCCACGAACCACGGCAGGCCCATGATGGAGCACACGCCCAACATCACCGCCACCACCAGCAGGTCCAGGTGGTAGCCGCACCCTTTCTGCAGTCGAAACACACACACACACACACACACACACACACACACACACAAAGAGTGAGGTGGTGGTTTTCATCCCGCAGCGCAGAGCTGCTCGGCTTCCGCGTCATTTCTCACCTTGAGCTTGTTTTCCTTCCTGTTGATGATGACGGCAGTGATCTGCTGGTCCATGAAGATGAGGATGGTGCAGAGCAGAGCGGGGATGGCAGCGGCCAGCAGCGTCCACCAGGGGTTCGGCCCCAGCGGGGAGATCAGCCACCCTCGATTTTGAGACGTGGGCTGAAGGACCAAAAGCAGCGTGAGAACATTTTTATTGCAGTCCTCAAAGTCAACAACAGTCTGATCAGGGTTTCTTCAGGTGTAAGCTGACCCCTGCCAGGCCTAAACTTTATATATAAGTTGATATTTTTAAGCTTTATACCATACCATTATCATGTAGTGTTTTTACACACTATAATCTGAAGCATAAAGAATATATGTGATTGAAAACATTTTTTCAGAACTCAGTTTGCTCTTCACGTTTGAGCCCTGCTGCAACAGAACAACTCGGCCCTCAAATCATCTTCATGCACAGCTTATGTAGCGTACCTTCGTACATGCCAACCGACAGGAGGTGACCTCTGACCTGTTATCACACTGAGCTAAGAGCTGCTCAGGGCGCCTCACTTAGCAAAACAAGCTAATTGGTTTAAGCATCAGGAAGGAAAATCTGATTATAATCCACTGAATTACAGATTAAAGGGAAACGACCCCTCGCAGGCTGTTTGGACCTGCAGGAGAAGCGTTACCTCAAAGCGATCGGGAACATGGAGCTTTGGCGAAGGAACTCCCACCAGATAATCCACCAGCACCATGATCATGATGGTGAGGAAGACGGCGAAGTCACTGATGGTCGATCGAACCTGCAGACCGAAAATCAATTATCAACTTTTTCACTCATCGAACAATAAAAACAATAAAACAATAAAAAAAACAAGTGATCGTTTCCGACCTCAGTGTCAAACAAGTCAGGATGTTTTTTAGCAGCTGATGAAAGTTTTATACCCATTTTTCTTATAATATCTCTGAGACGTTTGTCGGAGCTCTGTGACAGGCTCACCTTGGTGGGGAAGTATCTCTTGGTCTTGAACTGTTTGAGGAACGAGGACAGGAAGAAGGTGGTGAAGAAGAGGATGACGGACCAGAAGAGGACGTCGGGGACGTAGGGACTATCGTGGGAGCACGCCGAGCCAACAAACTCCCCCATAAGCTTCTTACATGTCTGGAGGAAGAGGGGAAAGACAGAGCTGAGCTGCAGTTCCTCTGATGACCAGCAGATGCTGCTGTGTCACAAACTGTTTTTTTCTCTCTGGTAAATCTCACTGACAGCAACATTCAGACAACAGGAAGCTGTCAGCCAGTGAGCGTTAGACTTAAACCATCAGACAACATCTACTTTGGCATGAAAAGAAGCCAACGTTGCATTGATGCAATAACATGCTCACCTCCGGGCTCAGCTGATCCCACTGGACGCTTTCTGGGGTCACGTTATTGTTGCTCCAGAACTGATGGACCTCAGCCGAAGCGTTGGCGGGTTGAGCACACCGACACCTGAGACAGAACAGCAGATCTTTCAATGGTTGCAGTTTTCTTTCTTCCTTTAAACTTCAATCTGCACTGCTCATTAAAGCAATTCAACATTAGACACTTTAATCGCTTTATCTGAAAAAAAAAAAAATCTTTCATGTAAAAATCATTGAATGGTTGGAAAAACCTTTCTGCAGACTAATAATTCGGGCCCTGAGCTCAGACAGAGAGAGAAATAATCAGACATTTGCTGGTTCCTCACGTGTAGAGGGTCAGGTTGTCCAGCTGGTTGTGCATGTTGATGGGGTAGAGCTGCCCGAGGCGGACCAGCTTCTCCAGAGCCTCGTAGATGAAGATGATGCAGATGAGGGAAGCGAAGGCCTCCTCGGTGAAGCGGGTGATGTAGCAGACCAGAGAGCTGGCGTCGGTGGCGACCAGCAGCAGGCACAGGAAGGCGGTCCAGAGTCCGATGCTAGTCCTCAGATGCAGGTAGGACAGACCGTACTGACTGAGGACGGAGAGGAAAGAAGGGTTCATTTAAGCACAGAAGGCCTTCGTGTGACACTGTAAGCTCACCTGACAGCACGCCTGCGAGTCTGGATGCTTTTATGGTGGGAGGCTCATGCAGGCGCTCCCACATGAATTATTAAAACAACAATTTCAAGTCAACTAAATTATGTCAAACAAAATGGAACAATATAATCAGCTGCTCCTCCAGTCGTTCTCTCCAACTCCACCACCCTGCTCCTACCCAGCAGCAGCTGCAGGCCATCACAGTGGAGCTGAAGAACAGCTGAGAGATCACAGTGCCCAACAGAACAATCAGCAACCCGCCAGACATCTCTGTCCCTTTGATATCCTCTCACAGACTTATTCCACACCTCGTGAGCGCGCTGTTTGTCTGGAAACCTTTCTGACCTCTGCGTGACCCCGACAAACAAACCCTGCAGCACCGACACCTGACGCAAAAAACCCCAAACCAGAAACAGAAACCTCGCTGCGGTGCATCTGTCTGAAAGCACGACTGAAGCTTAGAGCTTTCTAAAGAAGGCAGAGAGGTTCCTACGGTAACCGCTTTCTCCAGATCAGAGCCAATACTGCATTTATTACTGATCAGTTACAGTTCAGCTTTTTACAGATGAAGCAGGAACACTTTCAGCCTTTGGAGTTTCAGTTTGAAATGAAACAAAAAAAATGCTCGTATCACCTGCTTAATATAAAAACTGAAACCACCAGTCGCACTTTCAGTGATTTCAAGCTTTAGAGAAGCTTCTGTCTGAGCCTCAGAAACAAAGAGAAGCTGGGACAAAATAATCTTCAGTACTTTAGACTTAAAATGTCTCAAAGTTTCATCTTTGAAGCTTCTTCTGCTGCTCTCCACATTATTAGACAAAATCTCTGCAGCCTTATAAAAAAAAGTGATGACGTAATCGAAATGAAAATGGAGCAGGTTAAAAGTTAAACTTTTATGCAACTGTTATAAAACATCTTTTTACATCACAAAAAGCTTTTTTTAAAATCCCCAACCCCGAAATAATTATAAAATAATATGAATAAGCTCAGGAGGACAAAAGCACAGCATAAAGCAGGCACACAGCTGATCCACATAAATCATGTTAATCTGTGGCCCACTGAGCTCCTGGGGCTTTAGCTCCTACTTAACCAAGTCTGTAACACATCCAGCTCATATTTAGGGTCATTCATGAGGCCACTGAGCTACAACACAGGGTCCACCTGCAGGGGCGCCACATCATGATGTGGAGGTCCAGCAGTGGAGACGCCACTGAAAGCTGAAGGGTGCGAGCGTAGTTCTCAGAGAAGTAACTGTAGGCTTAACTTAAGGTAAACTAAGGTAGACCAAAGACCTGCAGGAACCCCGCACAACTACAACCCCCCTTAAAGGCGAAAAGGCCGAAACCATAGATTTAATCATTACAAAATGCAAAAACACAAACATTAGTAATCATCAGTGTTCAAATAAAGTGATGACTAAATGCAAAACGCACAAAAATTAAAGTAGAACAAAATGGAAACTTGAGGAAGTAAAGAGAACATACTTTTTATCTCTGTTCAACAGGCCAGTGATGTAATGCTGATGAACAGTGATGTAATGCTGATGAAATAAGTATGTGACATCATCACTGATCTTAAAGGAAGAAAAGGCTTTGTAGAAACTTCCTGTCTGGCCCTTCTTCCACCTTCAGCCTGACTCACCCACAGAACTTGAAGAGGATCTTCTCAAAGACCAGAACTGGACCCGTGCTGCCCAGGATGGTGAGGGGCTGACCGGCGAACAGAGAATAGGCCACGCCCGTCAGAGACGCCCCAAACAGCGACTCTATGGCACTCTACCAGAGAGAGAGAGAGAGATGAAGCTCACACAGGTGTGATACAGAAACTTGAACCCTCCAGGTAAAAAGCTACAGACTGTATAGGGGAGGATTTTTCTATAAGTCACCTGCTTAAACTGGATTGAGGCTCAAAGTTTGCATTATTAGGGGCATGGCCTCTTTGATTAACAGGTGGATGATGATCCTGTAGCTGCTAGCTGTCGGGTGAAGCCTGTCTGGAGCGTGTTTGTACTTTTATGTCCTAAAACATGTTGTCTTTATTAGAAGTCACTCTTACTATGTTTCCTTTGGTGGCTTCTCCGAGCAGACCTCCGAATGTGATGACGGGCGACATGCAGGCGCAGTACAGGAAGAGGATGGACGCCAAACACTGCAGGCTCACGGCGTCTGTGATGTCGCTCCAGTAGAACGGCGCCTTCCTCCGAATGTCGTTCACCAAACCACCAAAAATCCTGTCGAACACACGAGGGATTCACTGTCATTCCCACTTCAGATTCAAGAGTCCGCGACATCTTTTCTTTTTTAAATGTGAAAAGCATCTCCCAGCTCAGCTCAGCTGATCAGATTTAACATCAACCATCCTCCATCTGGGTTTTCACCCTGTTAAAAAAATACTTCGGTGGCGGTGGAGTTGCTTTCGTCTGAATTCTCCGGGGCAGCTGGGATCGTTTTATTTCTTATTTATCTTTTTACAGATTAAATCTCACTTTAATCAACAGTAACGTGTGTTTGCTCCACGAGAGAAGAGGAATTTATGTTTCTGAACTTCACACACCTCCCCGTCCTCTGCAGCTCTGGTCCCGTGTGATGCTCCGTCTCCTTCACCGTGTCAGAGCTGTGGGCGGAGCCATTAGGGACTGATGGCATTTTCCTCTTCTCCTGCAGAGACAGACGGGAGGCAGAGGCGTCACTTCTGACAGATCAGAGATTACCTTGCAGTTTCAGGTCTTTCAGACCTTTACCTGAGACGGGACGCTTTTTGGGGCTCAATGCGGATGCTGGGGTCCCATTCACCCGGAGGCAGCACGGTGACCTGATCCAGGAACTCGTCGATCCCTGACAGCAGGTCGTTCCTGTCCCTCGCCTTGTAGGCTACATCATGGAAAACCTGGAGAAGAGCAGCGACACATGAAAAACATTTTCTCTGCATGTTAAACGAGGACGCAACAGAGATTCTTTGTTTTCACTTAGAACATTTAAATTTCACTCATTCATATATAAATCTGTTGGTTTCTCTGGAAAGCTGCTCCGACACTTGTTTTTCTGTGACTTCTCGTTTCCCTGAACCGCTACAGCAGAGGTGGAGAGAATGATGTCAGCATCAACCACAGAGACACAACAGACACACAAATGGTAAATACAGCTGGCTCAAAAAGATGGAATGACCCTTTATCATCCCACTCGGCCCCCTAAATACTGTAATTTGCAGGGTGTGCTCGGGGATGCTTCAAAACTGCACATTTTTCTGTCAGAGTTCACATTCGAGTGTAAACAGCTCGATGTCTCTCACACACACACACACACACACACACACACACACACACCTGTTTAGGAGTCTTCTTTTAAACCAGTGGGCCAAAGCATCAAAGTGAAGCCTTCAGATTCAGGATGCCTTTCGGCCTCTAACTGAACTGGAATCAGCCAACTTTCCAACCTGCTGCTTTCTTCTACAGAGCTTATCGGTGACCGTGCAACAGCAGGTCTCCACGGCAACACATCTCCAAATAGAAAAACGGGGGCTTCGACTTTTTCAGCTGTTCATCTTTGAAAGATCACTTTACAGGGAGCTCAACTGTAAAAGGAGGCAGACGGCTCCCCGGGATCGTCCCGACTATGTCCGCTGCTACACCAAAGCCACACAGGCTCACTTATCATTTTCTGTCTCGTAGTGTAAGAACTTTTCTTGGTCTTGTCCTCCTTGTGTGTGTTTGTGTCATATTTAAATCTGCTGCTCTAACACTGAAACGTGGGCTGAAATCCTCGCTCACCTCGTCTGTCATCAGCGTGGCGATGGAGCGTCCGATCTCGTGGTACTGAGGACCTTTTCCAAATGGGCCGAGCAGCAGGAAGAGGAACCTGGAAGGACAGGAAGTCAGTCAGCAGAGGCCAGGTGTGAGTCCAGATGTGGTTTAATGCTCAGTTTTCACTGTGTAGTTGCTCTTAGTGTTGAAGGTTTGTGTGTGTGGCTGACCACATTAAACCGAAACATGAGAAACAGGCTCATCGTGCCAACATGGACAGAGACGACAGGAAGCGTGCAGAGTGACGTGTTGAGGTCTACCTGGTGGGCACCGGGACCTCCGTGAGGCCAGACAGCAGCACGGCGGGGCAAAGTCGGACGAAGGCGATGATCGGCCGCTCCAGGAAGTCCACTTCACCAACCAGGACGTTGGAGGCCTCGGCACCGGGAGGAATCTTCTTCATGAAGTTCATGTCCACCTGAAACACACACAATCAAACTCAGTCACCTTTCAAATCATTTCATGGTGAACGTGGTCACTTCAGGAAATTCAGGGAAACTGAACCGCATTCATATCCTGAGTTTTGGATTCTGTGTTTGTTTCCCATTTTATTTTGTAATCCCTCATTAATGTTGCTTCCTGCCCCTTTTAGGCCACACGTGTACCATTAGCCAACCAGCCTTTCCAGTTACTTTATTATTACTTTTAGCGACGCTTTCCAGCACTTCTCATGTTTTTGTGTTTGGAGTCATTTTCCCGTGTGTGTTTCCCTTGGTGCTCTGAGAATCCAACTGCTCTTACATTAATCTAAGATTTCACACCTGCCAACATCCGCTTATTGTCACACCATCTCCCGGTGCTTTGTTGCTGCTGCTGCCGGGAAACTCCTGCCGCTCTCAAACTTTATAATCAATAACTGGGACACATCAACAAGTAGGTTTTCTGCGTTTGTTTAACATCACACAAGTTGCCAGATTGTAATTACTGTGTGTGTGGGTGGACTGGGCTTCATAGACAATTATAACCCATCTGTCAGAGCAACCAGGCAGAACACACTCTGAGGGGTGTGTGTGAAACTAATCTCAGAGTTATCAGTCAGCTGCTGTTTGACCATTTCAGCTCTCATCACTGCAAAGGGACAGTGAAAAGTGAGACTTTAAAAAACACACAATTAAATCACGGTGAGTCAACGTGCGACTAAGTTGGAAAGATTTTCACTGATTCGAGCGTTGGCAGGAAGGATGCATGTGAAGAAAATGGCTGTAACATCTGCACACTGGCCTCCTGCCGGTCACTCCAGGAACTTGGGTCTGGAAAACGCTTTTACTCATTTAACTTTATTAGGGGGAATATTTAATAGGTTACTTCAGATACTACAATTAGAAAAAGAGGTTCTTAAGCAGCCTAAATGCTGGCAGGTGTGATAATGTGGAGGACCAAATAAAGCAGGCGGGATGAGGAGGATGGCCACTCGGAGTGAATCTCTTCAGTTTCGGTTTGTTATGAATGTGAAGGGCTCTGAAGACTCTGTACAAGTAAAGTTTGATTGATAAACAAAGAATTTCTCCATCTAACACTGAAACAACATGGCTGATGGTCGGCGAGCTCCAAACACATCACTGAACGCTACAAACAGCCAATCACAGAGAACCACCACAATGAGTCACAGCACAGGCTACACTGATTCGTCGGGAGCCGGCGACTGACGTGTGACTTACTGCAGACTTCCTGCCGGCCCCTGGCAGCAAACAAACGCAGTCGCATTCCTGCTGAGACACACAACACAGCTTCTGATTGGCTCCTTCAGGGACTCGCCGTCACATGACTGAAAGCTCGGGTTCATGTTTGTTCACTTGTACCTGGAGGCAAGTTTGGTTTGCACAGCTGGATGTTCATCGGATGGTTGTGAACCAAAGTCCTTTGACACTCAAAGCTCAACCAAACTTTAATGAAAGGAAAGCGTCCAATAGTGTCACAGCTCTGAGTGAAGGAGGAAGTCTTAAACACGCTCAGTTCATTTTTGTGTTGCTGAATTTGCGGAATTTCCCTCAGTAATCCTGCTGTGACAGCGCAGGCCAAGTTTTCTCATTTCATCCTTTATTTAATCAGGTAACACCCATCAACCCGAGAAACTTTGTTACTGATGTTGGATAGAAAGCACAGGTGTAGAAAAACGCGCCCGTATGAGTGAGAATGGATGAATGAAGACATTTATAAGGGTTTGAGCGCTCAGGCAGAGCAGAAAAGCGCTCTATTAGAGCCGGTCCATTTCAGGATCATAAGCATAAGACTGGTGAAGGTGGACATTAATGCTGCCGCCATGCAGCGAAAGCTGTTTTTACAGGAAGTTACAATTAATTCATTTACAACAGGGAATATTCTTACCCAAGCTTCACTGACACTTCAAGCCACGATTCAGATTATTAATGTTTACCTTGCTGAAGTCCACCGTGCTGTTCTCCCGGCTGCCCCCGCTGCCGCCGTTGATGCGACTCTCGCTGTTTTTGCTGTTGTCGAGGTTTCCAGGAGCCGACTGAGGCGATGCCAGCAGACCTGCAGAGACGGAGAGCAATGCTCAGTCTGTACATCCTGAAAGGTTCACTCCAAAAAAACCCGACCCATCAAAGCCAGATGTTCATCACGCTGAACATCTGCAGCAGCTGTTGGCAAAAAACAGTTCTCACACAGCAGTCAGCTGTTCGCAACATCTACATGCACCCACCCCCTCACATCCTGCTTTCTTTAGCATGACGCCAACACATCAGGCCGCACAGTGATGAGGACATTTCTGCCACTTCCATAAAGCTGAATAATCTTTATTATTAGGATTTTTAATATGACATCATTACCATCTCATCCATATTTCACTGTGACGGTCTTAGCCCCTGTGAACCACACAGCAGTCATGTTATTGGTCAGATAATTGCATTAAAATGCTCCAAAAGGCTCCAACAGCGCAAACACGGTCCAGTGTTTGGGGACTCCTGTTAGCTGAGGTGAAGACTAGCAGTTACAGCCACCTGTCAGTCAAATAGGCCACACCCCTAATAATGAACATTTTAAACAGGTGAGTTATAGAAACATCCTCACCCCTTACAGCTGTTGTGAAGGGGGAAATTAGCAACAGAGCTCAAAGCAGTTCCTGTATCAGCTGTAAACATGTTTATTTCTGCTGGAAAGTTTTAACATGGGAGTCTGTGGGGACCGACTCACTGCTGGCGCCTCTGCTGGACTGCAGAGGAACTGCAGGTTTGAGACCTTTTTGGCTTCATGTCTCAGCTCTGGAGGTCGAAGCTTAATCTGCACTAATGAAGTGAGAGAAACTGGCATGAGGAGTTTGTTGGAGCCACTTTGATCGTCTCCCTGAGGCTGAGCAGTAATCGCTTTGTTCTGAGTATTATTCCCGCTGTCAGAGCGTTGAACACAGGCGCCAACAGCTCAACAAGTGACACTTTAACCTGAGAAGACTACAACAGATGACCGCCAACATGCATCACTCTCTCTCTCTCTCTTACACACACACACACACACACACACACACACACCATCACTGCCTCGTGTCCCGTTACGGTTGGGCAGTGATGACATCCAGACCTGACGGTAAACGTGACCATGTGCACCAAAACGATCTCCAGCTGACTCCAACCTTACCATCAGGACTTTTACATCCACCTGCTTCTAGGTGCATTTTTATTTGTGCGGAAAAACAAGGCTACATATTAGTTTCAATAAATAAATAAAAAAATGGCGGAACATTGTGAGTCATAGTAAAGGTCTGAATGATCTGCCTCAGTAAGAGCTCTGTTATTTTTCACTGGGGGAAACTTCCAACCTCCCACATCAACCGCACACCTTCCAAAGGACACCTTTAACCACAACTGTGATATTTTTAATTAGGAGAAGCACATATTTTGTGTGGACTTGCATATGGCTGTGTATTAGGGCCACTGGACAATTAAATAAATAACTTTAATCTCAGAAATTAAAACGTATTTTTGACCCCCCCCCCGGCTCAGCCCCTTATTTTTTTTTATCCTTCGGTGGTTGTAATATGCCGTTTAAAGACTTGCTGAAGTTTGACTCGACAAGACGAAACTGCAGCAGCTGAACGCGGTGCGCTCAGTTATGCAGATCAGTTTCCTCTGTTACAGGACCAGCTTCACGCTGAGGTTACATCAGACAGCTACAGTCAAACCTACAGTACATCTGTGGTCACGTCTACCCCATAATATATGGTTACAGAGGTGGCTGGTGTCGGGTGTGTTTAGCAGCAGGCGCTACTTTGGAGGATGCACCTCTCTAAAGAGTGTATGGATGACAGTAATGTACACGGCAGGAACCTGTAGACTGTAATTTAGAGAAGATTCCAGATGAAGACGTCTCCGCTCTCTCAGATTAACACTGATTAATCAACACAAAGCAAAGCCCGACTCTGTCCATCCATTTTAAAGGTTCTCGCAGCATCAGCACCTGCAGGCTGTCACACTCGTGGCTGCTTCCTGTTTCTATCTAAATCAGCTTTTTAGGCTTCAGCACATGAACTGTAACTGAGTGATGAGTCGTGGTCAGATGATCGAGTGTCAGCGAGTTTGTTTCCTTCACAGATCATTAACGCAGGGAAGCAAAGTATTGAGTGAATACTCAAGCTTCCAGATTTCTTTGAAAACGTCCCAGCAGGAACCCCGAGAGGCAAGTGAGAGAAAATAAATCCTGATGATCGGTTTTCTGACGCTCACACAAACCGTTTTCTCCCCGCAGTTTGGAGCTAAACGGGGAACAAAAAGGAATGCAAAGAAGGAAAAAACGTTCTTCATTAAGTTAATTTCATGGAAGTTTTGGGTGGCTCTGTGGTTTATGAAAGCTCGCTAAGGACACAAAAGTGCACGACCTGAGTTCTGAGTTAAAAAGTACTGAAAACCTTTCTTCCAGCTGTTTGTGAAGATTAAACAAAAATTATTTAAAAGATTTTTTTGTTTGGTTTTCTTGCCAGCAAAGCAGCAGATTTTAGTCTCCACACATTTCAAAGATTGGAGAGAAAAAAAAACTGCAGAAGCCTTCGTCTGACCTTTATTCTTACATAAAGTAGAGACAACAGTTTAGATCAGACCCCCACTGGCCTTTCAGGGCTTCTGTATATCATATGATCAAACCTCAGATACACACTCAGTGATGTTAACACAAGAGGGGAGGCATCTCTTTCAGTTTCCAGCATCTAACCACCAAAAGGATTTGGATAGAAGCTGCAAAGAAGGAGGGGCGGCGTTTTGGACTTTTCACTGTATTTTGCAGCAGGAAGTGCTGTGCTGCAAATCACAGCGAACAAATCTCAATGAACGATGTCCACACTGGTAATTCAATCCAAGCCAGAGGTCTAAAATCACTTTTAATTTTAAAATCACAAGCCTTTTAATGACAGGCATCACCCACGGCCCACCACACTGCACCAGAGTACGGGGGTTTTCGCTCTGCCAGTGTGCCTTTGATCCCTGAATGGGAAAAACTGAGCCTTATTTTTCTGAAGACATCAGGGGCTGTTGAAAGGTTTTATCATTGGATGGTTTATTAACTCCAGGTCTCTGGCAAGCCAGACAGGGGCAGGGACAGGACCTCCTAAATGAGTATAATTTCATAATCCAGATATTAAGTTTCAAATTAACTCTCCTAAGTTTTGACCTTACAGCTCTTCTCTTAAGATTTCCATTTGGGTATGGAAATATGTTAAAATTACACAAAGGATATATCAGTGTGACGTTTTTAGCTCAAAAATCTGTCAGCTGGCACGCACCTCTGTTTATTAAACCTTTTCCAATGTGAAACACCCAAAGGATACCAAAACGTAGGAGACTTCATCTAACAGGCAACATCTCCGGGTTTCTAAACAGTTACCTTGTGACTCAAACCAAACATTAAACCCAGTGACCTGGTGGTGACCTGGCCATATGATGCCAGGTACTACACTACATCTACTCTCCATCTCAGCACAGCAAAAAGGAAGGAGGCTCCACCCTGTGGGACTGAAAGTGAAATATTGACAGCTGAATTCTCAAGCAAAATAAAACTAGAAAAATCATGCAAAATCATCCCACAAAAACCACCTGTCATGGACTCAGGCAACCAGCAATGGCCAGCATATTTGTCCAATCATCCATCTTCAAACACGCCGTGATTTTAGTCTGCATGCTTCATTTAAAAGCTGGCATATTTCAGAGCAGGAGTGTTGTTAGAGTGAACGGCATCGAGCCAGAGGAAAGCCGTGCCATATTTGCCTGTTTGAGGAACCAGGCGGTCCCGACGTAAAACCACGCCATCTTCATCTTCCATCTTGAACATCTCCTCTTCCTCCTCTTCTGGGGGGTAAACCACCACCTCAGGTATCCCTGCTCCTACCCCCAGCCCCTCAGGAGCAGAGCAGCGGCGTGGAGAGGAAGCGGGGATGGGAAGGGTGAGTCTGTCAGGCTGGCTGGGCTCGGAGAAGTGGCGGCCATAACGGTACAGAGAGAGATTGGTCTGTGATGAGGAGGTGGAACCAGGGAGGAGGCGTCCGAACAGGCCAGGGACACGTGGAGAGGGGGGCAGAGTAGAGAGTTCGAATGAGCCTACGGAGTAACGACGGAGGAGGGAGAGCCGAGAGGAGGATATACCCTCCCCTGAGGGGGAAAAGAAGAAAGATGACGATGATGATGATGAGGCTGAACGATGCTGCGTGCAGAGGAAACACAAAGCAGCTGTGCACTGATTCAAAGTGATTGCTCAGTCAGTTAGTGGCCCTCACAAGCAACACAGACACAGCAAAACGTTTCAGGCACTAAACAGAGGATATGGTGGTTCGGACCAAACACGTATCATCAGCCTTCATCACTTCCTCTGTGAGGTAGTGGCTTTTTAAAACTAAACAGTGCAAACTAACAGTGCAGTCAGCTACAGGGTCAGTCACAGGTTTGAACACCAACTCAGTGAAGACTTTTCTTTAGCTTGATCATTTTTACATGACCTGAAGACATCAAATCTAAGATTCAACACATCTGGAATTTAGGTCCTGGTACTCCAAAGTGATTGAGTTCAAGAAACTGGAATTCTTTTAGGTTCTCGAAGATGTTCATTGGAAAGGCTTCTTCACTTCTAAAAACTGTTGGGGAGTCCCAGGTATTTAACCTCTAGTGGGGCTGTCAGTTCCGATGCTCCAAACACACCCAGACTTGTTCATCGGTCATTAAGGTCACACATGTCGAGGTGTGAACTGCAGTTAAATTTGCTGAGGAGGGATCTGAGGACTGCGTAATAGCTGGCTGATAGATGCTGTTGTAGACCACCGCCTCTATTCAACGATGGCCGTTCCAGCTGGCCTCCTCTGCGCCTGTCTCAAACAATCTGTCCTAAATACGAACAAGAGTGCCCCTTCTCTTCTAAGCGCAGACATCCAAAAGAACACAAAAGACGTCAGCTGCCTTTCACTCAAGCACTTTAGACACCTTTTAGAACAGGAAGAATGAACTTTGAAAGGTCAGTCATGAAAAACCATCAAACTACGATGAACCTGGCTCTTACAAGGACCACCCCAAAGAAAGATCAGACCAGTATCTGTTCTCCACCAACGCAGTGTGACAACAGCTCTTGTTCGGGTGCCTGTTTGAGAAGTTTAAGCAGCAAATATTACAGTGTTTTATGCCCCTCTGCAACCCTTAGACTTTATCTTTTAGACTTTATCATGCTCTCCTCTCTGCAATGAACATGCTACCTCCAGACTTACTTTTAATTTTACTTTAAAATCACTTAATCTATGTTTAATCCATTGACAATTGGCCATCAGAACCACATTGGAAGAAAAATGTCAGAGTTTCTTCTGTTGTGGAGAAATTAGCAGCCTGAGAAATCACCAATTAATCTTTCACGTCATTGTTACCAGCACCAGTACCTAACCTAATCTAGAACCGGTTTCAATGATGGTGTCCTTAAAAGCTGCTACCACCACGGCACCATAGAACTACGGGGCCCAAAGATGGAGCCACTGACATCTGCTGGTCTGGTTCCCACTGTGACGCCTGGAAGAGAAGCTGTGATGGTGTTGGGGAAGCATGGCCGGTGACACTGCTGGAGATTTCTACTGAATTCAAGGCAACGGCCACCACAACATCCTGAAAGGAAAACATCATCCCATCATCAGGTTTGAGTTTAGTGGGACACTCACGAGTTTGGAGCAGGGCGATGAACCAGAATATCTCCAGGCGGAATTCGATAAAGAAGCAGAGTGACGCATCAGATCGCCTGACCTCCACAACCACCCACCTGAACCCAACTGATGTGGGCTGATGACCTCATGAAGGTGGTCAAAGCTGTTATCAAAGAAACAGGAAGCTGGTTTGTGAAAGTGATGGCTGCTTTGTGTCCTACATAATCTTTTGTATTTCTAAGTTTTGATGTCTTCAGCATTTGTTTTAAACTGTAGGAAATAGTAAATCTGAAGAAAACTCCTTGAATCTATCGGTCTGTGCAAACTTTTAAAAGCTACTGCAGCTGTTTGGAAATTTAGAAACTCCAACATTAACAGTCACGTCACACACGTCTTCCATTGGAGGGATTAATGCCTGCAGACGGAGTTCAACCCAGACAGCAGCATTAAGAAATTCCTCACTCACAAACAGGATTTACGAGTCCGGATATTAAAACGCCGACTCGACTCATGCTATTAGCTGGTTATTAGCTCGCTGTGTCAGCAGGTCCAGTCAGGTCAGCGCTGACCAGCAGGAAGCCCAGTAATATTAAACAGGACGAGGTTACAGTCGGTCCATCCACAGGCAGGTACAGGTGAGAAACAAGCTGCACACATTCAAGGCAAAAACACTCATCACAAACACCCAAAAATCATGCCAAGGTGACGCCATGCAGCAATATGAGACCAGTCGTCTTGTCACCCCGCTACCTCGACCAATCAGGACGGGCAGACTCAATTCTGCCCAACAACAGAAAGCAAAAGTGAAAACAGCACATTGAAATGAACAAAACTCACAAATTTCAGTGATAAAAACAAAGAAAGCTGTTTTTTTAAATACTGAGGCTGACCTAAATACCATTTTGACCTCTAGAGAACTGATTAGGTTGACCGAATATTATACGTACGAGCTAAACAGCAGCTGTGCTACGATCACCAGGAGCAACAGACGGAGCTCCAGAGATTATTCACAAGGTTCTTCTTTAGAAAAAGATGGAAATCCTAAATTATGCAACATAAATCAGCAGGTTTGCATCTCAGTGGGGTAACATGATCGCTGACAGAAAAATTTACCTTAGTCCACTATGGTGCTTATGTCTGTCTGTACACTGAAGTAATTTAAAAACACTCCTATTATTATATACCTCCACAACAAAACAGCAGAGGAGAACTAAACCTCGCAGTTCTCTTAGGAGTTACAACATTTTAACTTAAGACTCACAACATGGCAAACTGAGGTGCTCCTGCAAGCTTCCAAAAAATCGGATCGCCTCATAGGCCTGCAGGTGAATCTCTAAAGGAGCGAGTTTCAGAATGACAAGAGGCGCTGCAGTCTCACCGTTGCGCTCCAGTAAGTTGGGTTCGGAGTGTTTCTTGCCTATGTCAGCAAAGGATCGAACCAGCGGGATGCGGTTACTCAGCTTCTTCTCGTTCTGATGGTGGTGACGCCTCAGCATGGCCTCCCTCACCTTCTCCTGCACGCTCTCCTCCAGCTGACCTGAAACCAGCATGCTGTCGATCACCATGTCTGCAAGGGTAGGAGGACATGAGGTCAGCTGATGAGCTGCATACAGCGGAGTGAACGGTTTGTGTTCACAGACTAGCGAGAAAAGTAGAGGCAGGATTATTTTCCATCCACAAAGAGCAGACACAGGTGAGCACCTCAGGAGGTGGTGGAGACCAAAACCAGAGCTAAAGGAGAGAACGCTGATCTTGGCTTTGCAAGTTTATTTTAAGAGGAGATGATGAAAAATGTGTCCTGCCCCAGTGTTACATTTTAAAAGAAGTGACACATTCTGGACACATTCATCTGTGATTTCGTTCTTGGACTCTATCTGTTTATACAGTGGGCCTTAGTGGCAGTCCCTCGGTCTGCCAATGATCCAAAACTCATTTTGAACTTTTCCCATGTTTGTCTTCCAGAGTCATTTGTTTATTTGTGGACTCAAAATCATTTGTAAAATAAATTGAAGCCACAGAACTGACTTAAATAGTTTGTGGTTGAATTTTGGTGGTTTTAGCGTTAACACTTCAAGCAGGAGAGCACATTCAGAGCATAGTAAGGCCCACATGTCCGACCTCCTTTTAGATTAAAACACAAAGTTCATCCTCACTGCCGTGAAAGCGCTGAATGCTTTTGGAGGAGTTTTTTGTAGGAAATCTGTGTCCTGTGATGAAACATTTGAGTCGAGCTCCTGACTCTGAGGAAATGTTGGCATCGGATTTCTCGGTGAACGCGTTGCTGCTGCAGAGCACTCTGACCTGCGATGTCATCGATGGTGTTGGCCCTCATGTCGAGCAGCACGGTGCCGTTCAGGATGCAGGAGCGCAGCTCGAACAGGCTGTGCAGGGACAGAGTCGCCACGTAGGGTTTGCTCCAACGCTCGCCGCCATCCTCCACGTCCTCCTCAAACTTCAACCACCTGAACACACACACACACACACACACACACACACACACACCAAATAAATACCAGGCAAAGCCGAGTATTTACCCAACATTTGAAGAATGCCAGGCTCCAAAACCTGCAGTCTGATTTCTGCTAATACTATAATGCTACAGTGATGTGGACTTTTCTCTGCTGTGTAAACTACATAACCTGACACGTGTGAAATGTTTTCTTTGGTTCTGTTTATCCAAACCACAACACTCCACTGTGTTTTCATCAGTTTCCTCTTAAATCCAGTGAGGTTGGTTTGGAAGTCATCATAATCCTCACAGCTCTCTTCAGAGTCAAAGTCTGGATTAGAGATGAATCATCTTTAACCTGAATAGACAAAGGCCTCACCTGCTCACAGCACAGAGGATTACTCCTAAAAGCACACTGAAGAGGTCTGTTATTAGAAAACACAGCAGGAGGCGTGTTATTCAAACACAGGAGGACGTTCTGAGATTTATGATGTGAAATTATGAGATTAATGTTCAATTCAATTTTATTTATATAGTGCCAAATCACGACAAACAGTCACTTCAAGGTGCTTTGTATTGTAAGGTAAAGACCCTACAACAATTACAGAGAAAACCCAACAGTCAAAACCACCTATGAGCAAGCACTTGGCGACAGTGGGAAGGAAAAACGTCTGCCAAGTTTGGAACATGAAGCAGACTCAGAGAAAGCGAACTGAAGAGTGCCCTTGCCTGGCCGTCTCCTTCCACTCCTGCATGTCTCCGTCTCTAAAGGCGAGCTCGTCCAGCTCGGTGAACAGGTCGTGGGGGAGGTGCTCCTCGTCGTCGTCCTCTGTGCCGAGAATGAACTGGACCCTCTGAGATGGCGTGTCTGCAGGGACACAAACGCTTCAGCACGCTGCCGTCACATGATTAACCTGTGTGTTTATCCAGGAGCCTCATTAAAATCTGACCGTACGACGGCGACTCCCGCCCATCCTCCCTGTCTGAACGCTCCCTTCGTTTCCTGTGATGTCGGTGCCCTCGGTGGCGGTGTCTCCTCCGGCTCTGACGTCCCAGCGGAACGTGAACGCCAACGTACACCGCCCTGTGACCTGACAGGGAGAAGCAGAAAGATCGAGTCCATAATAAGAAAATACAGTATGTGGAAGAACCCGGCCAGGAGGACACAGAGGCAAAGCTTCAAAGAAAACTCTTCCACCGTGTTTAATCAAATTTAGCTCAATACACCAGCTAAAAAACTGAAGACAAACCCACTAAAATTAAGTCAAAGGTACTTTTTGAAATTACCACAAAAACTTTCAGCACCAGGGGGCAGCATTTCACCTGAGGGTGCGCTGAAATGTTTTAACTTCTGATGTTTGCCTTTACCCCCTTAACACCGAGACTTGTTTCAAACGTGTTGCCGTTCATGGGCTTCCTGCAGCAGCACGAGTGAAATTACCGTAATAACCACATTTTTCAGAGACCATTTGAATTTTTCTGATAGGACGAACTGCCGCAGAAATGCAAAGAGCGCCCGCTACGATAGCTCGGTGTTAAAGGGTGAACTCTGTGCCAATTCCCTCGGGCCTTGTCTGTCCCCGCGCCACATTTATCGATAAAAACATGGTCTGACCTGTTAAATAAAAATTACAACAGCAAGTTCAACTTCACTTGGTATCAGCACAACACACAGATGCTTTAAACTGTCTGTACAGCAGCTGTGTGCTATGCTTATTGCTTCACATAAAGCTTTAGTTACAGTTTTTAAACACAGGCATTTACAGTAAGATCCCCTGAAATCATGTGACCCATCATCATCGTGTTCAGTGTCACACCAGGAGAACGCTTCATGATATTTCATTTCCACTTTTTCTGCGGAAATGAAATTAAATGTTGATGGAAACACGTTTCCTGCAGCCGGACGCAGAATAACCTCCCTCTCTGACTCCAGCCTCATGACGACCTGCTTGATTTACTGCTGTTTTCATGTTGTTTGACACAAAATAAAACACTAAAATGATCCTTTCCCAGTGTCTCAGGGTTCTAATCAACAGTGTTTCAGTGACTTGAACAGACCTCCCGGAGCCTCATGTTGACTGTCCACATTTAAATCGGTCTGTCTGTAATAAAACGAGTATAAATACGGGCTGAGTCATTTTTGTTACTGTGTGTTTGACTGTAAACACACACAGGAGTGTCTTTGTGTGTTTGTGTATAAACTCACTCTCCAGTTCCTCTTTCTCAAAGTTGGTGTAAAGGGTGGAGCTGGTCTTGCCCTGGTCCAGCACGGCCTCCTCATCGTTCCCCTGCAGAACACACACAGAGTCACAGAGAGCATGAGTGGGTTTAAACGACAGGAAGCAGCCTCAACTGAGGCCTCAAAATGTGGAGATGAAACCTGTGGGTGACATCAGGATGGCTGCTGAGGTTAGAGCAGGGTGGTGTTACTTTCCACTAGAAAGGAGGATTCATCACAATCACAGCGTCTGCAGCTTTAAACACCAACCCCACAAGCATGCTGCACCCTCCACTGATGCACCACCAAACACTCTGAGCTCTAAACTTTCTCCTGGCGGACACTGCTTGGATCACAGGGAGACGAATGCTTACTCCCCAGCAACGATCAATCAGTCACCGATCAAAGTCACAATGAAAATGATGGCGATAAATGTCCACTGAATGAACTGCTGAGTGCTCATTATGTAAGACTACTGACAGACACGGAGTCTGGCTCCGCCCACAGCTGGCGGGAACACCGTGACTCAAACTGTGCAACAGGAAGCGGTGCGACAGCTGGACATCAGGAGGGAGAGACGGAGAAGATAACCGCAGGGAAAAAGGAAACAAAGAGGACGCCGCTTAAACTAACCCAACCATAACCTGCTAAAGTGAGCGTGCTCCGTAAAATACGACTTGTGCCGAGTCCCCCCAGAGTCACTGTGGAAACATGAGTAACACACACACAGACACACACAGAGGCAGCAGTGTGATGCTGGTGTGTGTCAGACAGGAAGTGCAGCTTCACAATGGTTTGTTTCTAATGCTGAGTTCACAGCCTGCTGTCTGTTTGCGCGCGCGCGCACACACACACACACACACACACACACACACACACACACACACACACAGTGTAAAGTACATACATGAGGTCATAAAATCAGCAGCTGATTTCAGTCAAACAGCTGCTTGTTGTTCCACATGTTCGACCTCTTTGTGTAAAATGTTCCCGTTCAGGAAATGCGACAAAGCAACAACAAACACATCTCCATCAGCACAGTAGTGTTAAGTAATCTCTCCACTGGGTTCTGGGTCTAACTCGGGGTCTCCTTCCAGTTCAGCCCAAAAACCTCCAAAGGGAAGCCCCCAGAAGGCATCTGGATCAGATGCCCAAACCGTCTCATGTGGCTCCTTTCTGGCCCTACTCTGAGCTCCTCACCATCTCTCCAAGCTAGGGCTGAGTAATTAATAGAACAAATTTTAATGCATTTTAGGCTTCCAACAATTATTTTTGCTACAAAAAAAGTACACCCTTTCCTTTCCTGGAGTGTGCCTTTGCCTGTCTGCAGAAAGCTTAAACTCAGTCACAGTTTAGTTCAGCTCAAACTGAGACTATTAATCTTCATTTACCCAGGAACCCCTGAGGTTAAGACTCTCCTGAGTGAGGCCATCCTGGGCTAGAATAGGCAGCATAAGGCCAACACGCTTTTCAGTGGCAGGAGAAATCGGAGCTCCCAGAGAAAGTCTGTGAAAGCACTCACATCTGAGGACTTTCCAACACGGATGTGGCACCAATCTGTTTCATCACTCACCAACAAGATTCCAAGACACCTAAATTTCCTGGGGAACCAATCCAGAGAGGAGAGCCCACCGTTTCCCAGCAGAAAATCATGGCCTCAGACCAAAGACGGTAAAACGTGGACGTAACTTCCGGATCAGAAAGGTGTGGAGGCACCTTAAACCTGTGTTGGCAAAAAGACTTCAGGAGCTGTGGGTGTTTGGGGTTCTGTCTCTGAGATTTTGGGTCAGATTGAATAAAAAAGTCTATTTTAAAAATCTGGATCATGTTATTGATAACACTAACAGGTCGTCAGCCAATGATCAAGCAGCTTCACAGTCGGACCCGCCCCTCTTCATCACATCGGTTTTTTTAAAACAAGTGAATCTGTGTCGCTATAGTTTCACACCGCATGTAACCGACACCTGAAACACAGACGAGTCTGGGCATGCTCAGACCTCTGCGCACTCTGACAAACAGGACGACATTTATGACTGCTGGATTGATTTTGAACTTAGAGAGACTGATGTAATGGCGCTTGTTTATCTCAGCTTATGTTTTCACTGGGCGTTTATGTTGGTGAAAAACTTGCTGTGTGTGGAGGAAGGACAGGTAAGTGGTCTTACACGGGTAAAAAAAGACCGAAGACAACAGAAAAGGAAGCAGGAGACAATGATAAAGACACAAAGAAGAGGCGAGGAAAGAGTAAATGCCACACATTTACATCCCCATCCCTGAGCAAGAAAACTGCACTCCATCTGACAGGAAGTTACTGATGAGGCTACAAGGTGGAAAAGCAGGACTTTAAGTTACTTCTGCCGAGGCGAATGGCACTTTGACGCTGCTGCTGGCAGCTTGTTTCAGTGGATTCACTCTTTGAATTAGGAAGTCTGTCATCAATGGCAGCAGCTCACTGGGAAAGGATAGAAAATCCCCTTCATTTGCTTACACTTACAAATGTTGCTGCCTACAACCTTCAATAAACCTCTGTTCAGTATTTTGATCTGTATCGCCACAAATATCATTATAGCAAATTTTCTTGAACTACTTTGAGGTGATTTTGATGCTGTATCACTCACCCTGCATCACAGGGGCAGAAGAGAATGAAAATATCAGTAAAATGTTCCTGTGCTTTATTTACAGTAAAAGCTCAAGTCGTTGCATGCAATGGAACAGATCTGAGGTGCTGACAGACCCAAACATACGAGGAGGAGCCTCCTACGCCCGATGTGGTGAAAGTGTAGACGCCTGCAGCTCTCAGTCCAAATAAGCTGCGAATGCCTGAGAGCAGAGTAGGGCTAAAGACAGAGTTCACACAGACACACACAGACAGACACACAGGACTCGGGGGGGTTCCTGCCTTCCTGTCACTACAAACGCTGTTATCATACGCAGCCAACACCACACCGGCCAACAGGAAGCGAGGACATGTGAGCTCTGCTGCTTCTGCTCCTCTTTCACGGCGTTTGAGGAGCTACAAAACTTTCACAAGAATTTCTCAAAAAAAGCTTCTGGGAAGTGAACGTTTGCCTCATCTTTGTGTATCTGAGTGTAACCTCTGTTCTCAGATACAGGCCGATCAGATACAACTTAATGAATGTTGCTCAACATTAAAAAGAGAACCGCAGACCTGGAAACAGCCTATTTTTATGCCGGATGGTGTTTATTTACAAGCACTACTGCAAAGATTGCCTAAATATACACTCACCAGCCACTTTATTAGGTACACCTTGCTAGTACAGGCCGTCTGAGTGCAGTGAACTCACCGTCATGTTCAAGAAACCAGTCTGAGATGATCTGGGCTTTGGGTCACGGTGCGTTATCCTGCTGGAAGCAGCCATCAGAAGACGGTACACTGTGGTCATAAAGGGACGGACACGGTCAGCAGCAACACTCAGGTAGGCTGTGGGGTTTAAACAATGCTCAGCTGGTACTGAGGGGCCCACCAGTGTGCCGTGAGAATATCGCCCACACCTTCACACCAGCATGAACTGTTGACAGCATGCTTCGTGCTGTTCACACCTGACCCTCCCATCTGATGCTCAGTTTGAACTTCAGCAGGTCCTCCTGTCTACAAGCCAAACTGCACTGAGCTGTTGCCGTGTGATTGGCTGATAGGATATTTGCATTAAAGGACAGTCAAACAGGTGTACCTAACAAAGTGTCCAGTGTGTGAAGGTGACAGGACTTTCTACACTTACCTGTGCTTTTTACTCACAACGAATTTCAACACTGCTGTTTACAAAAGGTACGGGCTGAAAGAAAACAGAAGCTTTTTACTGGTTCCTTTCATCTTAGGAAGGAAGGAAGGAAGGAAGGAAGGAAGGAAGGACCTTTTAGAGGTTTGAAAACACACAACATATGTCTGTGATCAGTGCAAACTAGCATCCTCAATGAGATTAAATTCAATCAGTCATCCGGCCCTCGGTAGAAATGGGTGTTGGTTCGAGACCTGGAGGTGGAGGTGTGGCATCAAGGTTTGAAGGCCCGACCTCACCTGAGCGTCTCACAGCCCAGACCGCGCCATCTTAACTGACCTGGATTGTTGTGGACGTTTGCAGCTTGTTGATAAACTTGCACAATGACACTGAATGGAAATCTGCTCCTAAATTTGGATGTAAACAGCAGCCACAAAACAACGATGGCAGAAAAATTCTGAGAGAGCGGAGACAGGAAAAGCACTGCCATGTTTCAGCGGGCGATTCGACAAAGGACACCAGAGCGAAGCCGATAACGTGGCAGAAACGTTCAGTTTGAGGCTTCTAAAAATAAAAATCCACCCTGAAGGACGGTGACGTCGCTCACATTTCAAGATCCGGTTTCAGGCTTAGTGAGAGAGGCAGCACGAGACGTCCAGAGCTTCACTTTACCTTTGACTGCGTGACTTCTGTGTGGGTCTTCACGTGGCTCGGAAGATGTGGGTCAGATTCACAAACCACACGTGGTAAACTGTGATAATCTGCTGGGCTCATCATTATTTATCCAATGCTACTATTCAGATTCTTTCTATGACTGCATCTGTTGACTCTGTATTTAGACCACCATGAAACCCCCACGCTGCATCACTGGGCCTGATATTTCACACACGTTAAAGCTTTGTGACAGATGTGTGTGCTGCACGTGAAGAGAGGCAAATGGTAAACGAACCGATGCGTACAGAGAGCATTTCTAATCTTACCGTCCACTCCTTTGAGTCCTTTGACACCGTAAATCAGCTTCAGGGCGAGTGATGGAGAGCCAAAGCTGACAGCCCACCAGGTGGGACACTGACTGATCCACAGAGTGTTTGTCTTGCTGTGGATCGATCCTGGTCTCTGAAGGCTCTTTTTAAACTAATGCTGAACTAAACAGGGAGTGAGTGTGAGCTTTTATGGAGGGGTGAAAGCACACTCGGAGTAAATGAACGAGCTGATGCTAAGAAGAAAAAAAAAAGCACTTCTGCTCTCATGAAGCAGAGATCTGGGCAGATTCTGGGCCAGTTTTTGGCACTCGCAGCTCAGTTACAACACCGCTCGATATCACGCAAAACAGATGCGGTCCAAAAGTCACAAGACAGCTGACACCTGGCTCACGTACAGTGGACCTGTGGCTGAGTTTTGGAACCAGACTCAATATGATCAACGGTGCCAGTCAAAGCCAGATGTGACCCAAAGAAAAGTGCAGATGTGTGCAGCACACTCGCCCCTAAATCAGTGAGGCTGACAGAAAGCAGCAGATGAGACTCAGAGCCGATTGTGGGGGCCGACTGACGTACGTCGTGCATTTGTGTGCATGCAGAGGCAGGATGTTGGTATTTGTGTTGTTGCTCTTGCACACACGGGTTCAGCTCTTTTCCTGTTAAACTCTTGTTTCCTTAAATGCCGTGCGACCACGCGAAACATTAAAAAAATATATATGTGTGTCAACATTTTTTCAAAGCTCAGTTATGACCACAACCAACAACTGTAAGAAGTGAAGCCGCCTGAAAACAGTCTGTAATGTGTGTGGTCAATCTGGTAATAAGAAACACAAAGTGCTTTATATGAGCATACATACCAGTGACATGGCTCTGGCCACCCTCTGACTGGCAATATCCCCCCAGTCTCCCATAGCTGCTCAGTCCAAGGCCACAGAGACTGTTCAGGTTCAAGGAAAACAGAAATCCTCCCAAAACAGAGGAAAGCTGTGGTGGGAAATGTCCCACAGCGCGAAGAGCTGTGAAAGAGACAAATCCAACAGGTCTGCGTCTGCAGCTCAAACACGAACTGCCCACAGCAAAGCGTGGATCTGCGAGTCGTCCAGGGACAGTAAGTGAATCCAGACGCTGAGCTCCAGCAGAGCCTCGGCTATGAGTCAAGTATTTATAGCAGAGCGTGTTGCTTCACTGAGTGAGCAGCCAGCCTGGAAGTCTGCAAACACAGCGAGAAGAAAAACTAAAAGAAAAAAAAGGAGGCGGGGCCGCTGCTGACAGACGCGTCATCCGCATTTCTGAGCAGAAAAAAAGGCAAACAGAGCGAGAACAAACTGAAACTGCTGACCTGAAACCAGCCTCAACTGCTTCATTTTTCCACTCTGACATCGCTGTACCAGCACTGTTTACCTTCCAGGTCAGAGGTCACACACATTCAGGACACTCTAAAGTCCTCTTCAGTGACTTCAACCAGGAAATATCAAAAACAACAAAAAAAATGACTCAATATATGACAAACAACAACAATATGCTGCTAAAGCCACCAAAAAACACTCAACTATTTAATTAGAAAATGTGACAAAGTGATATTTGCTCACTCATTTATTTACATGTAAGGTACACATTTACTGACTTATTTACTTGATACATTATGTAGTTATTCAATTTACTTAGTTACCACTTTATTTTCATAACATTTACATATTTACATTTTTAACATATATTTACATAAATGCTTATTTAAGTGTTTACTTATTTTTATAATTACTTATTAACAATTTACTTATTTTCTTACTTATGCATTTATTAACTTAAATGTTTTTTTATTTAATTTACTTATTCACTGGTTTGGTTATTAATTTATTTACTTTTAATTTCCTCAACTTTAACTTTTTTTCCCATTACTTTGCACATTTCTGCTGGGAGGGGTAAAATAAAGCACCTTGATCACTCAGGTGACGGCTGTGGAGATGAGCTGATCTACGGGGGGAAACTGCAGAAACAACACAAACAGCTACTTTTAAAATTTATAAATTATTGAAGAAATCAAAAACATTATTGGGAAATCATTAGAGTAATATAATATAATATAATATAATATAATGTAATGATGGTGAAATTATATAATTTTGTTCTTTTTTATGCCCGTAATTTTACAAGCGCCTTTCATCTTTCAGATAAACGTCATATTTATTTATTATTGATTTAGGCAGTTTGGGACCTCTTTCAGTCAAACCAACAAGTCTTCAGCAAAGACTAGCTTCTGCATACAGGCTGTATGACAGGTGGATGGTGATACTCCCAGTCAAAGAGGCCACGCCCCTACTAAAACAGGTGAGTTATAAGAAACTGCCGTGTACTTCATTTTCAGACAAAATCTTTTTGGGACTGAATCTGTGAGAAGACCCAGCCAGCTTTATTTTCAGGGGTCACAGGCCAGAAAGTCTGGGAGCCAATGCTTCATGCACAGGTTTCTCTCTTACCAGCGTCTGGCCATTCAAACCTGCAGATTTACAGCCTTCAGGGTTCTCAGCCTTTTAGAACACAATCGTTATTGTCCTTGTACACACAAAACGCAGTCCTTAATGAAAGTATGAGTAGTAAAATAATTAATAAATGACAATACCTAATAATAAACTTACAATTAGAGGAGACCAGCCCTGGTACACACCCACCCACCCACCCACTCACTCACTCACTCTCTCACTCAGCACTACCACCCCACATCACCTTCCATTTGAAAGCAGAGTTCATTCAATGACAGCTCTGGCATTAAAGAAGTTTCTCATTCATTGTCCTGAAGTGTCTGCCTGATGGCAGCAACTGAAACAAAGAGTGTCCAGGGTGTGAGGGGTCCCAGAGGATTCTGTGCCCTCCTCTCGAAGCGGGCATTGAACAATTCCCGGAGGGAGGGCAGGGAACAGCCTGTGATCTTCTGAGTCATGTTAATGACTTGCTGGAGTGTTTTTCTGTCTGCTGCAGTGCAGCTGAGGAACCACACACACAGACAGTAGGTCAAGACGCTCTCTAGAGAGCAACAGTAAAAGGACACCAGCAGATTTTGGGTCAGGTGATTGCTCCTGAGAACCCTCAGGAAATGCAGTCTCTATTGGGCCTTTTCAACAATGCTGGTCATGTTGATACTCCAGAACAGGTCGTCCTCCAGGTGCACTCCCAGAAACCAAAAATGTGATCCCCCCTCCCCGATGAACAGAAGTTGAATGACATTTGTTGTCCTCTTAAAGTCTACTACCATCTCCTTTGTCTTAGGGTGGTGCAACGAGAACAACCTGATCCTGAACATCACTAACAGCCGCTGCACCTCATCCCAGTATACTGACTCATGCCCCTGAGATGAGCCCCACCACGGTGGTGTCATCCGCAAACTTTATAATGCAGTTGTTGGCATGTATGGGGGTGCAGTCATGTGTGTAGAGGGTGAAGAGTAGTGGACTCAGCGCACAGCCCTGTGAAGAGCCGGTGCTGAGGCTGATGGCTGAAGAGAGGTGGGGGCCTACTCTTACCCTCTGGGAATGGTCTGTCAGAAAGTCCTTGATCCGGGTCTGACAGTTTAGTCACCAGTCTGCCAGGAAGGATGGTGTTAAACACCGAGCTGAAGTCCACAAAGAGCCAAGCGTAGTTCCCCCCTGCTCCAGGTGAGAGAGGGCAGAGTGGAGGGCTGTGGCAATTGCGTCCTATGTTAATCGGTTGGCTCTGTAGGGGGGACAAGTCTGGCGGGGAGACTGGAGATGACGCGAGCCCAGACAAGCCTTTCAAAGCACTTCATAATGATTGGTGTAAGTGCTACTGGCCGATAGTCATTCAATCCACTGACGATGTTCTTCTTGGGGATGGGGATGATAATGGAGGACTGTTCAGCTCCTCTGCCAGACTGATATTACTGTTGTCAACTAACAGGCTGGGTCTGTAGTCCTGATGCTTGAAGACGTCCCAGTCAGTTGTTTCTAAGCAGTCCTGCAGCTGCTGAGAGGCACCTTCAGGCCAGGTCTGAACAGTCTTAGATGTAGAAAGAGAAGTTTTGCGGGGGGGGGGGTGTACGGTGGTATCATAAGCAGTGACAGGTGGTCTGACTTGCCCAGGTGTGGCAGTGGCACAGCCCTGAAGCCCAGCTTGACGTTAGAGTAGACTTTATCTAGTGTGTTGTTCCCCCTTGTAGGGCATTTAACATGCTGATGGAACTTAGCACAGTCTTTAAATCAACATGGTTAAAGTCTCCTGCAGTGATGTGTACAGCCTCAGGATATCTGCTCTGTACTCCAGGTCCGGAGAGCAGTGGCTGTTCACAGTCATGCTGTTGCTGGAGGTCTGCATTCTGTCGTGCCGATGCGTTGTCCTGCCAGCTAGCTTGATGGCTGCATCCAGAATGGATGAATGAAGCCAGGTCTCAGTGAAGAGCAAAACACAGCAGTTCACGGTCTTGTTTGTAGCCACCAGCAGTCTTAATAAATACCGTGGAATCTTGTACTGTTACACCCCTAGAGCATCCAATGCTTAGATTTGAGCTCTGTGATGTAGGGCTTGGATGCAGCCGCTCGGCCATGGAAACCCCTTTCATGAAACTCTACGCCCTGTTCTTGAGCTAATCTGAAGACCACATGGATTTTGGAGGTCTGTAGCGACCGACTCTGCAGAAAGCTGGTGACCTCTACACACTATGCACCTCAGCATCCATGACTGGAACAACTGAATTCAATGATTTGGATTGGTGAGTAAATATTTTTGGCAATATTTATTTCCATATCCCAAAATTAATGTTTGGAGTCTTGTTTGTGTCCAGTATTTGCCCGCTGTTATCTCCGTTATTGTTTTCTGGCTCCAGCAGTGAAATATGTGACTTTTTAGCAGCCAAAGGTTCAAAAGCTCGTCTGTATCTGTATTGGTCTGCTGTGCATGATGTGATGTTGTGTGAGGAGGTTTTTTTTTTAAGCAGTTTCTCTAAAAATAAAACAGCTGTGTGTGGGGCAGAAAGAAGCTAAACAGAAAAGTTGTACATGGAGAGAAAACCCCACTGTAAATGTGAGAAGAGCTGCAGGTTCAGCTGATAATCCTCTGTAGGATCAGCACTTCATGCTTTACTGTTATTAAAATATAAATGACAGCTGCAGTGAGTAAACAGCGGGAGGGAAGTTGGATCCAACTGTCTTTAAATGTTTGATAAGAGAGGAAGTCAGGAAAGTCTGTTAGTGAAAATTTTCCATTTGACATTTAGAGTTTGTCTCCTGTGGCTGAGCCGGTCACTTGTGGTTTTCAGAGGCCAGATGAGCGTGTGTTTCGGTGTGTCCATGTGTGTGATAAAACCGTTGAGGAAATGTAAAAGCTTCTCCGTCATGTGTTTATGTGAACATGTGGTCTGTGCTCATGCAGCAGCTTGTTCTTGGTTCCCATTAGAATTCCTGAGCCGAGTGGAAAAGAACTGGCATCGACTCTGAGGCACGTACGCAGTATCGCTCTAGTAAAAAGGAATCCATTATTGTTTTCAGATGCAAAACTCCCGACTGAACGCAGTCCCGGCGGTGAAACACGAAGCTGAACATGCTGAGAAACATGAGACGACTTCATTTATTTCTTCCAGCACTGCCGATTCTCCCTCTGAGCAAATCCAATTTACCCGACTTGACTCTCCCACAGGGACTCCCAGGTCAGGAGAATCAGCTTCCTGCATCACCGAGATTAAAAAGCAACGGTAGAGGCAAGTCAAAGGTCAGGAGACAACAGGAGGAACACCAAAGAGTCCCATGGGACTCAGATTACTTAAGGAGAGACGAGCTGTGCTGGCACAAAGGAAGAGAGGAGGTCAGATGCTTAACATGTGCCTTTCTGGGTCCCATACATGCATCAGCATCTACGTATATTAAAACAGATAATGATGATTCATAAAAAGAAATATATAGATATGTGTTATAAATAAGCTAATAAAGAATACTGGCAGATACATTTTAATATCAGAATTTTTGTATTCCTTAAAATCTCATCAGGACAAACAGACGCTACAAGTGCATCGTGACTTTTTTATGACCTTCTTGGACTTAAGTCAGCACTTGTTGGTCTTAAACTGGGACTTTGAACATAACCTGATAGATGAAATAACCTAATAGACCTATGAAGGGAGGGAACATGAAAATGCATTGTAACAGAAAGTGTGTTTTTTCATGTATGAAAACATGCAAATTAAAACCGTGAGCTCTGCACTGAAAAGAGGTCTGTGCAGACCGACAGGGCTGAGATCACTTATGATTTTATTGATGTGACAGAGAAAGAGGAAGGGTAACATGGAGGACAGAATATTTTTGGATCTCTTTGCAATGAAAAAATAAAAAGTGAGATCTCTCTTTCACACACACACACACACACAGATTTACTCCCATGACTCCCGTGAGACCAGAGAGATGTCAGCTGTGCTGATGCTCCCATATTAGGAGAACCAGCTGAGAGGAAAAACATCTGGACTGAAGTAGCATTTACTAAACACACCAGAAACTGTGGGAAAATTCACACTTGCCAACACACACACACACACACACACACACACACACACTTACTTTTAAAGGGTGAGTCCAGGCCACTGGTCAATAATAGACTCACTAGCCGTGAAATGAATCAATCAGACAGCGGCGGTAGGCCACCAGCACTCAGTTTAAACACACACAAACTGACAGGAGGCGTGTGTGTCTCTGTGTGTGCATGCATGTATGTCTGCAGCTACAAAGGGAGGCTGACTTACACAGAAAGTACTCTGACAAAGTATACAGAGTACTCTGTTCAGATCAGAGAACATTTCTAAAAATAAAAATACTTCAAAGTTCCAAACAGAAACCGTTACCATGACATCACTCACACTGTGATGCTTAAATTTGAGCTTTTTTTTGCTGTGTTAGGTATATTAATGTTTTCTGTAGTTTATCATATCTTTGTATATGTTTTATTTTGTTTTATATACTGTTGTTTCTCTTACTCAAATAAGGAGATATGGTGACCCTTCTTTGAGAAGGGCACTGAGGGTGATACTTCATTGTTGAGTTCTCACAGAGCACACATAAAAGCCTTCTGAGTTTCGTTTATCAACCAGATCACCAGAAGGGAAAGAGCCAGGAAGGAACTGGTTGTAAAAGTGATATCTTTGTGTGCAGCCATGTGAATGTATCCTAAATGTTTATTACCTGCACTTAACTGCATTTAGTGTGGGGTCATTGATGAGACGTCATATGATCCTTACTTTGAAAGTTCTGAATAAAAACCGTGCGTGAAGGGAACATCCTCGAAGGAGAGAGTGACCACTTCCTGTTTGAGTAAGGAGCGGAGAATTTACTTTTCTGTCTCGGTGCTCAAGGAGGCATGGTTCCCTTCCCCGCTAGCGGCGAAAACCTGAAAGCTGTGTATGTGCATTTATTCCTCATTACTTGTTAATTTTGAATGATTCTGAACCCATCATTTTTTGGTCCTTCGAGCCGGATCTTGTCCGTGGTGATACGCCGTTTGACGCAGAAGAACAGCTGGTTGAAACTGCCGGCAGCAGGGGTCATAGGACTCCTGTAACAATAAAGCCCTGGGGCGTTCATTCGGTCCAGGCCCCAGCGTTCATCTGCGCCTTGCTGCGATCACCGGGACAACGGAGGAAGAATTGCACACTCACAACACAGGTACGGAAAACGGAAAAAACGCGCGTGTGAGAGAGACATTTAATTAAACTCACGAACGAGTTAAGCTTCTCAGATAGTTACCGCTCTCGGGGTGTAGAGGTCTGCTCAGGTCTGAAAGCTAGTGACATTTGCTGCTCTATTTTATAAATTGCCGCTTAAATTTTTAATTTTTGCTGCTAAATAGAAGTAGAGGCTGCACGGGTTGCTGATTAATGTCTATGGTTTCGGCTTCGCTTGGTCAGTAAACAAGTATAATTAAAGGGCTGCTCTTGGCCGATAAGCAAAGAATTGAAGGTTGTACAACAAGTGGTGGTGGTCTGTCTATTATTGTCAGAAATTAAATAGAAGTTGTCGCTTAACTTACGGAGAAAAAGCATTAAACCGGTGGTGTGTTCCAGCTGAGAATAATGTTGGTACCGTTAGGATAGGATACGCGTATGTGTGAATGTGTGAGTGACTGTGTGTGTGGAAGCTGCTCATTTGTGTGTTTTCGACAATATAAAGAGAAGGTTTACAGCGATGACGTAACTTTATTTGTTGAAATTACACAGTGAAGAGCAGATGGGTTATTAGTCCTGAGACATGTGGTCTGGCCAGGACAAAGGAAATTTAATGGGGGTTTTTAACTTTCAGGGTGATGCCCTGGACAACACAAAGGATAACAAAAGGTTGTAAAATACTTTTTGTAATCTGCATGTAGCTTTGTTAAAACCTGAAGGAATTGTTGATCTTGAAAAATGCAACTTCTCTCACTTTTCTAATACCTAATTATAATGATGATTTAGTGAAGTGATAGTTTTAGCAGGATAAGTTAAACTTTTAAGGATTATGATAGCAACAAACACATAGGGACTGTGGTTGGTTTGCTATAGAGAAGTTACCTGGATTTAAAACATTTCCAATGTAACACTGAGATTTTTAAACTGTCTGGGCCTACCTGTGAATATATTCTTTATGGTGGAAATGGCAACTCCACATGGCCAGTGAAACAAAGCATGCTATTGTATGGATGAAGTCGACTTAAATTTGTGTGTGTGATGTGTGTAAAGGAGAGCTTCTCCTTCTCCTCCTCAAGTCTTTGTATGTTCTTTGTTTGTTCTTGTGTGTGTTTTGTTTAACCTGTGGAGGAAGGTTTTGTTCTCATTGTCTTTTGGAAGAGCAGTGTGGTGTTTGTACATGAAAATTCTTATTTGTTGTTGTGAATGGACCATGTGGTTGTAAATGACTCAGAGCTGTGAGGCTTCTGTCTGTTTGGAGGTGTGATCATTTACATGAGACCTCATGTGGCCTTTTGGTTAGGCATCCATTTTGGGATGTGGATGTGTGTGTTTATGTGTGTCCTCATCATCTTGTACGTGACGAGGTGTGTGATGTTGGTTTTCTTTGTTGTTAAGGAGGGTTTCCCTCTCCCTTTCTTCTTCTTCTTACCTTTTGTGTGTTTGGAAAGTTTCTGTGTATAGGTGTGACATCATGCCTTATGATACTGCTGGTCAGTAATTAAACACAGATGTGATAAATGTTATATATTATCAGGAATGATAATATATAAAATGAGTTATTTACTGTTAGAAATTCAGTTTTGAGGGATTTATAGTTTACATGTCTTAATGACCTTGCTTTGTGTGATTCCTTTTGTGTTAAGAGGTCTTTGATGGCAGGATCTCATGTCTCCTGTGGAAGATTGATGAGTTTATAACTCACTGAAACAGGAAACAGGACAAAGGAACGCCGAAGTGGGTAATTAAGAGCATTGTCTGCCTCAGCTCCAGTGACAATAAAGTAATCCAGAACAGGGATTCACAGTTGGAGTCCTGTGGTATTAGGTCCTGTGATGTCCAGTAAAGTTACTGAAGTGAGACATGCTTCAAGCTTGGGATCTTTATAGACCTCATCAAACTTATTATAGTTAACTGAAATAAATAAATAAAAAGTAAAATTGAAGTCAAAAACTGCATTGTCAGCTTATGAAACTAAAGTTAAACTACATTGTAAAATTCAGAATGTCATAATCTTGGTGTCCACTTTAATAGGCATATATGTTGCAGTAGCATATTAGGTCTGTTAGGTAGAAGAATACCTTAGATTAACTAATACTGGAGTCTGAATTCTTTAAAACAAGGTCACTCTTAAACAGGTAGATAGTTATTAAATTTAGTAATCTTTTGCCTTAAAGTAGGAAGTGACCTGCAGGCTCCTGAAACTATGCACTACACTCTTAGGAATACTCTGATTAAATTTATACTGGAAAAATTAGAAATATGCACTCTTAGGAATATTGGAGTTGCATATGCTTTGGGATAGTATAAGAAATATAATTTTAATGGGAAGCTACAAGTTAGATCAGGTGAAAACTTAGTAGAAAAAATTAAAAGTCAGTGTAGTTATGAAACAGAAAAGTACATTTAGGAAAACAATACAGTTAACGATAGCAAAAGTTTGGCTTGACCATGCTCAAAAAAGAGCTGTGGGTGAGCAAACAAAGAAAGCTGATCAAAGTTCCTGTAATGTTCATGCTGCTTTGTTGAAGCCTGAGGATGAAATTGTGATGCCCTGCAGGGTGCCTCTTGTGCCTAAACTTAGTTCCTCCCCCACTTCAACTACCTTTTCCACAGCTGCGAGGAGCAGTTAGTGAGTTGCAGGGGGGGGGAGAGGTACTGCAGCGGGCTGTTCCCCCAGCAGGGAGGATGACACTCAGGAGTCAGAGCAGAGACACATATACAGGACCTTTGATAGCTTTTACAAAAGAAGGTTATCCAGATTTAAAACCTCTTTTATGTAAATATGGTGTGCAGCACCTCTCAGGAGATGCAGTTGTGACTGCTTTGTAAAATCTCCATCTCTTTCAGATTCATCTTTGCATGCATTCCCATGATGGAAGTAGCTAATCCACATAGGGGTGTTGCTGATGATGATGCCTTAACTATTTTAGTCTATAGACCATGGACTAATGTAAAAATGTTAGAAGCCGTTAAAGAACTGACTTCTCATAGTCAATGTGGACTTGTGGCTAACAGAGATTGCTGGGCTACAAGCCTCATTCCATTTAAATGGGAATGAAATGGTTTCAGTGTTCAGAAACCACTTTAAATCTGATTGGAACAGGGTCAGAGCTGATTTTACTGTGAGAAATGCGGGGGGAGCAACACTACGTCATGATTTAGCTGCTATAAGGCAGGGAATTCAGGGAATAGTGTTGCGAACTAGACAAAATTTAGTTCTTCCCCCAAATTACAATAAAATCCATCAGTGTGAACAGTGGGACGTAGAGGGTGTCTTTGAATACAGGGAAAGATTAGGTGTTCAAAGCACATACTGGTATACTAGAGGACCAGGATCCAAATGGTCTTTATGAAAGACTACTTCAACAAGCATTAATGTCTGGGTTCCATCTAAAATACTCTGATTTTATAAGTAGACGTAATGCAAAACATGCCGTAGTAACTTTACAGAAATAATGTAACAATGTAATTTCTTCGTCACGCAGAAGAAGTAAACTTAAAAAGAGATAAGAAACCAGTGTAAGCTTTTATGGTTGTGATAGGAGATCAAAAAGCCTCAAAGATTAGCTTTATGACCTCCAAGAGTAGGCAGAGGTGGGGGTAGAAGCTGTGGTCTGCTAATTATCTCCATATAATCCAAACTACCTCTCCACTAGTGACTAGGTGGAGATTCAGATGACATTGGGCTCACCAATGCTGATCTGAAATTAATATTAGCCGCAATTTCCACACCAGGTTAAAAAAGCCTGATGCGTGCTATAATACTCCTATTTTTCCAGTCAGGAAAATAGGATTTAGACAAATGGTGTTTATTGCAAGATTAAGATCTTTTCACAAGCTATTACAAATTGTATGTCACAATTGCCAATAGCAAAAACATCCTTAAGTTTTAACATGTGTAGATGACATTCTGATAGCTTCAGATTTTGAGGAGCATTGTAGAGAATAGTCACTACAAGTGTTAAAACATCTTGCAAACATTTAAGGACAGTCAGCTTGGAGAAGCTGCAGTGAGTACAGGGAAAAGAAGTTATATATTTGTGATGCGCTTTCACAGCAGGGAAAGAAAGCTTCTGGAGTCGCGCAAGATAGTCATCATGCCGACACCCAGGCTATAGACCAAGAAACAAATTGCAGAGCCTGGGGTTCTTAATTATGCACAATTGACACAGCCATTGCTGTCAGTTGTACATGATGTTTCCATGGCAATGTCTGATAACATAACTTGGACGCTAGAAGCTGAACAGGCGTTTACTGACGTTAAACAAGCCTTGATTACAAATATAATGCTTCTCTTTCCAGATTACTCAAAGTCATATGAGTTTGAACAGTGGATTGTAAAAATGAGTTTACTCTTTTTCTTTTGGTGACAAATTGTGAACTATTGCTTATTATTCTAAATGTTTAGATGCGGTGTCAGAGCACTGCCATCTTGTGTATAAGCAGTATGTGTAGCAGTGACTGTAGAATCTTCTAGTGGACTAGTTTTATTCTGCCGACTAGTATTAAAAGTTCTACAAATTTCTTATCTATTCTATTACTTTGGAGTAAGATGATTTTCTCATTACTAGCAAGACATTTAAGCTGTATTGCTCGTGTTATGAGGATAGCATTTTCATAGTTCGGACAGTCCATATAGACAGTGAAAAATGTTTTTCTAACCATTCTTCTGTTTGCAGCATTATTGAGCCATAGGCTTTGCCATGTCTCAACAGGAGGGATGGTACAGATGATAGATAAACATTTGTATACTATAGACTTTAATAATTACTTAGAAAATTTTTTATAGAACATGCTTAACCTGTAAAAATAACCCATAGGGTAATTTAGGCTAGGAAAAGGAAGTTTTCCAGCGCCCTTTTATCCTTTTCAGTTCCTTCATATGGAATTTGAAAAATTGAATTAAATTAATGTAGGATTTATAAGTACTGCTTAGTACTTGTAGACCCTTCTACAAAATAGGTTGAAATTATTTCATCAGCTAAAGGAACTGCACTGACAGTTGAAAAGCTTTGTGTAAGACCATAATTTTTAATTATGGCATCTCTGAGAAACAGTAGAGTGACAATGGTCCACACTTTGTAAACAAAGTAGTGTCCAAAGTGTCACAGAATTTAGGTAACAACTGAAGAACCACTTGCAAAGTGCAGGGCTAGCTGGGAAAAACAAAATAAACAAAAACAGGTTAAGGGAAAGCATGATAGAAACTAGGAGGACTGTATAGAAACTAGTGAAAATGTAAATGTATGTAACATCATTGCAATCAAGACATACTCTGTTAAAAGTATATATGGAAGACCATTCGGACTGACTGTACATAGGGAGGAAGGAAAGGCAGAGAGTTGTGGTAAGATGAGGAAACTATTGCAAAGAGAATAAGTGATTGATGCTAACAAGCTGCCAGAAGCACTTTCTCTTTTTCTCTCCCTCTCTTTCTCTCTCTCTTTCTCTCTCTACAGGTGTCATTGACGGAATCGGAAGACTGGGTGTTGATGAAGGTCATCAAACGGAGGTGCTGGCCGAATCCAAGGTGTAACGGGTCGTTTCAAGATTTCCTGACCATACGGACGGTAGTGTAGATCGCAGAAGGATCTACCTGGATACATCTGAGTTGCTGCAAGGAGGTGGTGCCATTTGCTTCGGAGTAAAGGTGGAAGACTGGGTACAAAGGGGGGATTCCTTATAGTGGTTTTCCATCTCAAACCAGTGAAGAAAACAGCTGATCCTTACTTTTTTAGGGTGGCACTCCTTTGCAGCTCCAGAACAGTTTTCAGCATGATGATGCCACTGCTAGTCTTAGGAAGAACGGCATCATTAGAGTACAACCAGAATCTACATGATTATGTCACAAAGGAATGGTGACAGTGAATGAAGTCACAGCACATGCTACTAACAGAACGAACAGTTATGTGCGTGATTAAATGGACTGTGTAAAATCATCAGTAAGACATGCTGTGCTTACTTTCCAGATGACGACGCAAGGGGAGCCATAAGGGAGGCTCTCGACAAACTGACTGACTTATAAAATAAGTTCAAGAAAACACTCTGGGAAACCAGAGCGACTGTTTTCTTGTTTAAGCTTATGAGTAAAGTGACAAACTTTGCTTAAGTAACCTTATGACCTCATATATCTGGTAATTATTGAAGCCTCTACCGAAAATGGAAGTCCAAGAGGTATAGGTGGATTTAATAGGTTTTGAACTGAATTCAATTCCTTTTACCAGTTCTTTTGTTAATATTTTTATATGTTTGTTTTAACTTTAATTGTTGTTGTGTGGTGAAACTGGATAGCAGTGGCCGCCAGGCAGCGGGGCCAGTTGAGGAATTTTCCTGTCTTGATTGAATAAAGAATGTTGTTTTATGAAGGATAGTAAGGCTGCATGGCAGGTTTTTCGCCTCAACTTAACCACCTTTTTGTTATGTATTTGAAATGTGCTAGTGAGAAGCTATGATAAAATAGGGGGGAAATGTTAGGTATATTAATGTTTTCTGTAGTTTATCATATCTTTGTATATGTTTTATTTTGTTTTATATACTGTTGTTTCTCTTACTCAAATAAGGAGATATGGTGACCCTTCTTCAAGAAGGGCACTGAGGGTGATACTTCATTGTTGAGTTCTCACAGAGCACACATAAAAGCCTTCTGAGTTTCGTTTATCAACCAGATCACCAGAAGGGAAAGAGCCAGGAAGGAACTGGTTGTAAAAGTGATATCTTTGTGTGCAGCCATGTGAGTGTATCCTAAATGTTTATTACCTGCACTTGAACTGCATTTAGTGTGGGGTCATTGATGAGACGTCATATGATCCTTACTTTGAAAGTTCTGAATAAAAACCGTGCGTGAAGGGAACATCCTCGAAGGAGAGAGTGACCACTTCCTGTTTGAGTAAGGAGCGGAGAGTTTACTTTTCTGTCTCGGTGCTCAAGGAGGCATGGTTCCCTTCCCCGCTAGCGGCGAAAACCTGAAAGCTGTGTATGTGCATTTATTCCTCATTACTTGTTAATTTTGAATGATTCTGAACCCATCAGCTGCCTCCAGAAATGGAGCCAAAAATGACCATATTTGGAAGAAGAAAAAAAAGAGGGCGGAGTGCTAAGTTATCAGCTAATGCTAACTAGCTTGATTAGCAAGCTGCATCCAAAGACACAAACACCTGCTGATTGGAGACTTATAATTAACCACACAGCAGCCACATTATTGGTCACATAATTGCATTAAAATGCAATAATTGCCAAGCAGAGACTCACAGCTCGCTGATATCCAGAAAGATGGGATGATTTCAGTGCAACAAAAACACCACTCAGCATATAACAGGGCAAGACCGATGCTCAGAGGTTTTGAGATACACCACTTCGCCAAAAGTACTCACTCGTCTGCCTTCACACACATATGAACTTGAGCAACGTCCCATTCTTAATTCATGGGTTTTAATGTGATGTCGGCCCACCCTTAGCAGGTATAACAGCTACAACTCTTCTGGGTAGGCTTTCAGAGAGTGAACCTGTGGGAGAAGGAGAGTCAGAGCAAGAGACACATGAGGACTTCCCCAACTGGAGAAACAAGATGATGAGCTAGGCATAATGCACTGAAATAGGCATTTGGAGCATTTGGCCAATCCAAAGAATGCCTGTACACCAATCTGGTTTAAACACCTAGATCAATGCAAGAGAAGAAGTCTGCTGACAAAGAGGGCTTACTCAGGTATGAAACCATCCAAACAACTCGGTTATTCCTCAGAATATTTTAGATGACATCACCATTGTCAAAATTCCTCCAGACTGGATGGACGGTCATTCCCTCTGTCCACAGGATGGTGAAGACAACTCAACATGTGCTTAAAAACATAGGAAGAGATTTCCAAGGAACCAAAGCGGCTGTTGACTGTTTGGGCAAATGCAGAAATTCCGAAACAGGAAGAGGAAGCAGACACTGATACAGAGGCTGCAGTGTCGCATAAAAGAATAAGAAGAAAGAACGCCATGCTACGACAGAAGTCTCAGGATGAGGCCATGGGTAATGAAGAAAAGGCTTTTAAAATGTAAAGGTCCACAATCATGTTGAGGCCATCCAAAGATGATTTCTCACCCATGGTAATCTTTTTTTGTTACATATTTATCATTTCTGCACCCTAAAAACTTTCCCTTCATCCAAACTCCTGCTCTGAATCTGCACTCCGAGGTTTCAGCAACTGTCTGGTTAAATTTGATAACAGGGCAACTGTTGACAACCTGCAGATGGACCTTAAAAGCTTAGCATCTCCAGCTGATGGCCACTAACAATTACTTCAAAATATAATTTTTATCAATTGTTTTATTGATTAATTAGGTCTAAAAAGCTTTGTGAAACCCAAAATAATGGTTTTAACCTCCTTGTTTGGTCCAAACTGAAGATACTCCATTACCAGGATACTGAGACGTTGCTGAATGAACAGCTTTGTTCACGGGCGCACTGATCAAACGCGCCCCTGCTGATATTCAAACTTATGGCCACAGGTGAAAGTGTTACTCTGTAAATGTGACTGCTGAGTTCAGCACACAGCCGTTGGGTAACACACACAGTGGTTTGCTCAGATAAATTTCAGAAACGATCAGCCTTCCTTGGAAGAACAAAGCCTCAGTGAGTCCAAGGAGGAGGACTGGCCTCCGGAGTGCGGAAATGTGACATGATTGTATTATCCCACGGCATGTGTCTCTGCCTGTGAGTGATGACCAAGGCTGATCAGAGCTAAGCAGGCCTCACTCCTTTCTTCTGTGTCAACGTGGCTTCTATAGGAGGAAGTCAGAAAAAGGCAGAAGCTGGAAACAGCCTGAAACCACTTATGTGGTGTAGGAATAATGAGAATAATGAGTTCCCGACAGGGAAAATTAATACAAAAATAAAAACAAAAAAATAAAACCTTGCTCTTTTGAAGTTGATTTGGATTTGGCATGTGGTGTCATACCTGGGGAATATATCACATTATGTTGGATGTAAAGTTCAACCTCTAATGGTTGTGAAACCTGATTTGCACTGTATTCTGAGCCTCGTACAGTGGCTTGCAAAAGTATTCATACCCCTGTAACTTTTCCATATTTTGTCACATTACAACCACAAATATGAATATATTTCACTGGAATTTAATGTGAAAGACCAACACAAAGTGGTATACAACTGTGAAAATTATACATGACTACACTTGTAGCCCTGGCTTTATGTTTAGGGTCGTTGTCCTGCTGGAAGGTGAACCTCCGCCCCAGTCTCAAGGCTTTTGCAGACTCCAACAGGTTTTCTTCCAAGATTGCCCTGTATTTGGCTCCATCCATCTTCCCATCAACTCTGACCAACTTCCCTGTCCCTGCTGGAGAGAAGCAGCCCCAGAGCATGATGCTGCCACCACCATATCTGACAGTGGGGATGGCGTGTTCAGAGTGATGTGCAGTGTTAATTCTCCGCCACACATAGCATTTTGCATTTTGGCCAAAAAGTTCAATTTTGGTCTCATCTGACCAAAGCACCTTGTTCCACATGTTTGCTGTGTCCCCAACATGGCTTCTGGCAAACTGCAAACGGGACTTTTTATGGTTTTCTTTAACAATGGCTTTCTTCTTGCCACTCTTCCATAAAGACCACATTTGTGCAGTGCACGACTAATAGTTGTCCTGTGGACAGATTCCCCCACCTGAGCTGCGGATCTCTGCATTTCGTCCAGAGTCACCGTGGGCCTCTTGGCTGCATCTCTGATCAGTGCTCTCCTTGTTTGGCCTGTAAGTTTAGGTGGACGGCCTTGTCTTGGTAGGTTTACGGTTGTGCCATACTCTTGCCATTTCCCGATAATGGATTGAACAGCGCTCTGTGAGATGCTCAAAGCTTGGGAAATCTTTTTATAGCCTAAGCCTGCTTTAAACTTCTCCACAACCTTATTCCTGACCTGTCTGGTGTGTTCTTTGGACTTCATGATGCTGTTTACTCCCCAATATTCTCTTAACCAACCTCTGAGGCCGTCACGGAGCAGCTGGATTTGTACTGACATTAGATTACACACAGGTGGACTCTTTTTAGTCATTAGCAGTCATCAGGCAACTTCTGAATGCAATTGATTGCACTCAGAGAAAAGGGGGGCTCAATATTTTGGCGCACTTTTCAGTTGTTTATTTGTAAAAAATGTTTTGAATCCTGTATAATTTCTTTCCACTTCACAGCTGATACCACTTTGTGTTGGTCTTTCACATTAAATTCCAGTGAAATATATTTATGACTGTGGTTGTAATGTGACAAAATATGGAAAAGTTCAAGGGGTATGAATACTTTTGCAAGCCACTGTATATGTGAAGCTGAAAATCAAATCTCAGTTTCCTACCTGCAAACTCTGATTTCCTTAGGACTCCAAATCTGCTGTCCAAAATCATAAACCCTGATCTGTCTGCTGTTCATACATTACAAAAGCTCACAAACAGATCCCAGTCTGAGGAGCATGTGACAGGAATTCTCATAATGAAAGAATAACAAATTTAAGCAGAAAAGCACGCCCACATGCACTGCAAATCATTGAGAAGAAAGAAAAAAAAGTGTAGCTTCCTCCTCAACAACCCAGTTCAATGATAAATGATGCCACTCGCATGAATTGGTTTTTACTTTAATGAGCAACTCTGTTTAACACTGGGCCTCCCATTCAGACACAGCAGTGTTGGAGGAACTGCCATTGAACCATCATGACTATAATTACTGGGCGACCCACTCTACCACCTGAGCCCCAAATACACCACATAATTACCCTGGATCCTTCACACCAACATGCCTCACTCTGCGTCGTCCACATCAAGCTAAGCATGTCGGCCTAAATAAGTTCCAGCGATTTCTGTGAAATCAGAGTTCCCTCATTAAAAGCCCGACAGCTCAGCGGGAAAAACTGCAGGCTGAAAAATAGTTAGCCTTTAATATGCAAATTTACATATACATAAATATCTCTTTTGCAAAAAGAGCACAGCAGGGGGCACTGCAGAGCCAGTCCTCAAAGAATAGGGAAGAATAGAGTGCTTCTCCTCCTCCTCTTTAGAGGGCGCCACAGCGGATCATCAGCCTCCATCTCAGCCTATCCCAGCATCCTCCTCTGTCACTCCCTCTGCATATTCTCCTTCACTACATCCATGAACCTCCTCTGAGGTCTTCCTTTCCTCTTGCCTGGCAGCTCCACTCTCCCTCCTCTGCACATGTCCAAACCATCTCAGCTCCTGCTGTCCCTCTGATGGACTCATTCTAATCACCTCTCTTGTGCACGGTCTGCTGCTTTGGATGGTTGACCCCAGGTATTTAAACTTGCCCACCTGTCTCCCTCTCATTCACACACGTGTATTCTGTTTTGCCTCTACTTTCATTCCTCTTCTCTCCAGAGCATACCTCCATCTCTCCAGGATCTCCACCACCTGCTCCCTACTCTCATTACAGATCAGTGTGTGGTAGGTGAAGCTGATGCTATCAGGAGGCTGCTGCTCCCTTCTCACCTCAGATCAAGAAGCAGGACGCTGTGATGCCCCCAGTACTCACAGAAAGGTATTTCACTGCAAAAATTGAAGCATATCTATTGTCTGAGCCGTGATCAACATTTCCAGAAGAAGAACGTTTGCCCCACCAAATTTAGATTTTTGTTGAGCACCCCCTGGAACAGGAAGTCCACAAAATGGGAGTTCTCTGTTATATTAAATTTGTCTCCACCTGATAAGCTAGTTTTGCACTGTTGGATCATGGGATACATATGGCCTCCACATGATACACCGCGACTCACACGGTTTGTCACCAGGCCGCTCACATCTTTAATTTCTGCTCTTTCTGGTGATTGTTTCACCACCAGGAGAAATCAGCCAATCAGAGCGTTAGGAGCTACTGACATCATCATGATTTCTCAAACACTAAAAGGTTCAGACACTCCTGAGAATTTATTTGTAAATAAGAATCTGACAATTTGGCAGTAGTGTGTCCATTTATCTGTTATTAACAACAACCAGCTCAGAGACTGAGATGCACTGGTGTTCACCAGATATGCATCGGAAACTTAAACAGTTTTTAATCATTTCCAAAACAAAACGCTGTTGGCACTGTGGGGATTTCCAGCTGGCTTTAGTCACAGTAAGCTGAATTTTTTTGGCTTATATTTCATACTCTGCACACCATATTTTCACCACTTTCAGATATTTGAAAACAAAAGAAACGCTGGTACTGGGGGCTCCAAGTGACGGGATTATTTTTAAAGGTGGCTTCCTGCGCTCCGCTGGAGCGAGTTTTAGGATAAAAACCAGGATCTTCTTGGAGGTTTCCCAAGTTTGTGTGTTCCAGCTGATTATCTAACCTGCACAAATTTGCATTTTTGATTTCACAACATAGAAATAATCTAAATTAAACATGAAACTTTCACCAGGCTCATTCTGGAAAGAGATTGCTTTATCTGTAGAGTTACGCTGTACTGATACACTGGCGCCAAATAGAAACATTTTTATTGAAGCACGTAGGTGACCTGAGGCCACGGCTCTTTTTAGATGAAAGGCTGTCACACGGTCTGATGGCAGGTAAAGACGTGAAAGCGTTCTAAAAGCAGAATCCGATCAAAGCTATATGGATTCTTTAGGTGTGCAAAACCCGTGTGCACAGCACTACATGGCTTTAGCATCTGCTTGGGGGTATAGCCTGCTGTCATATGCTGCAGGCAAGGCCACAGCACAAAAGGCCAGTGGCTGCCAACCATCTGGCAAATACCAGTTACTTGGGAAAAATGTGTGTTCCCCAATGGGTTGGTGAGCAGTTGCTGGTCGTCAATGCGAAACAGACCGCTAAAGCTGCAATCACACAGGCCTAGAGACCAGTTGGTGATCTGGCAACTGCCACACACTGGTGAAAAGTGCACATACTGCAACCAATTGGCAAGTAGTTGCTGGCGGCTGCTAGCATGACACTGGCCACAAAGAGGTGCTAAAGAGATTCTGCACTGAAAACCTCCTGACAATGGCACGGTCGCCCGTAGTTTCCATGGAATATGCCAACTTGTCTCAAAGCGCTCGCTGTTGTCTGCTGTAATTAGGGCTGCAACAACGAATCGATAAAACTATAAAAATCGATTACTGAACGTGCTGGCAACAAATTTAATTATTGAAGAGTTGTGTCCCGGAGCCTGCAGAGAGAGTTGAACAGAGTGAGGCGGAGCCAGAGCAGAGGCGGAGCCAGAGCAGAGGCGGTATCTTCAAAGGCACTTCATGCTTCACATAGAAAATGTGCAACATGCAGGATTTGCAAGAGTGATTTGACATAGTGCAGGAGAACCACGGTGATGATACAGCACCTGAAACAGTATCATGATGGAGTCATCGATGAGGATGAACAGCAGGTGAGTCACCACAATGTCCTGAGTCTGTCCCGTTCTGGAGTGAGGAAACGTAACCTTGGTCTCTTTGGTAGCTCGCCTGATGCTGTGTTTGCTTTTTAGCAGGATAATGACAGTGACAGTGTGTGTGTGTGTGTGTGTGCGCCACTTTTTATTCCAGTTTAATTAGCTTAAGCGGTGTTTAGATGTGTTTTTATAAAGAAAAACGTGCACACAGCGATGGTAATAATTTAATGATTAAGTTTTAAGTTTAAATTTTCTGTCAAAGGGCGAGTGAAGACTGCGCTGTGTGGGAGCGAGGCAGGATGAACTGCATTTAGACAGGGATTAAAGTAACAGAGCTGCTCTACTTACGGGACTTAAACTAATACTGCAAGTAAAAAAAGGCATTTATTGAGCTTTTTAAACTGTGCTATAATTCATACTCACACTATACTGTCTCTCATTCCAGGAAAAAAAAAACAGGAAACAGTGACATCACACCACAGGAAGCAGCTGCGTCGACTGAAAGCATCCTCAATGTGACCGTCACAGCCGTGAGGCCTCTGTCACTAAAATGATGCGAACCTTTAATCCAGGTTACTCTTCCCTCACGGACACATTTTACAAAGCTCATGGAAAGAAAATGTGAAGACACTTTCAAAGAAGCGATGGCTGCAATTAACACAAACCAGCTCTCACTGCTGATATACAGTGTAGCCAATGAAAATGCAAGAAGAGACCTGTTGCTTGTGCACTTATTTGCTATTATTCCAAATATTCAATTTCTGAACAAAGAGGTGGAAATTAAAAAGCAGCCTGGTGGCTCTATTCACTGTGAGGACTTCTTTCCCACGTGGCAGTAAAAAGAACTGAGCCAGTGTCAATCCCCATTATTGCATCTATAATAAATATTATAGAAATGGATCAAACAGTAGGCAGGTGATGTTAAAGGTTAAGGGCAGACACCCCACACAGTATCTTCCTCTTCTGTTTCCCTGCAGATGGAGTTTCCATCCTGCTGGGTTTCGCTTTAACAGCCCATCAGAGAACGCCGAGACTCCCGAGGACGAGTCTGCTGATGTTAATGTGAGTCCCTCGGGACGGCTCACCAACCTGCACACACTGCTCCACAGCAGAAGCAGGAATCAGCAGCGGCACCTTCCTTATTCCTCCTGTTCTCCTGGATATTAAGGTAGTCTCCCTGCAGTAATCCTTCATTCTGTCTTATCGCTCATCTTCCGAGACAGTTATTCAGGTTTGTTTGACCGGCAAAGCTCACACCTGTGGATGTTTCCAAGGAAACGGCTCACTTCACTGTGGTGACTCCGGAGAAACATTCATCACTGCGAGCACTGCTGCCGTTTCAGAGACAACGCATATCTCTGCTCTCCTCGAGGGAGAGGACCACCCCGATCCTGCTTTGGATCCAGATGAAGGTTTTCAGTAATCCGCCCACAGTCTGGATCTGCACATAATCTCTGTGGTTTCCAGGCACTCCCACAGCCTAACGGAGGCTTGGAAGCTTTGGTTCACCGCTTAATTATGAGCCTAGTTAGGATAAAATCTTTGGACCGTGATCCTCTCCGACCTAAATCAAGTAAGAAAAGTGCAGGTAATTGTCCAGTAAGTTCACAGCAAGCAGGAAGGAGGCGGCTCCTTCACCTGAACCAGACTGAGCATCTGGTGTAGTGAGAACGAGCCTGAACTGGAGCACATGAGAGAAACAATTTGCCGGCCTCAATGTCTGCGTTCATGCATGAAAGCAGCTTAAAAGCAGCTCTGCTGGGTGTAACTTTCTCTCTGTAAATGTAAATACTGGCAAAAATCACAGCACAGCTATTATCTCAGATTTATGTGTACAAGTGAAACAAAGGCTGCAAGCTGACACCTGAACACTGCTGCTGTGCAAAGACACAACTCAAGGAAATCTGACCTTTTGACAGGCATTACCACAGACAATGCCACTGACCTGCTTCAGGTCCACGCTCTCTAAGACTTTTGGAGCCCACTGTGAGCACAGAATCAGGGCACTTATGTAAATAACTCACCAGAAGAGTGGTTGATCATTTCATAACTGACTAATCAGCCCAAGATTAGCTCCACCTGTCCCCACCCTGCTGCTGCTCTGGATCAAAGAGCCTAATAAATGTTGCATTATTGTGGCGCTGAAAGCCTTCAGAGAGCTGCCACTTCCGCCTCCATCTGCACCAAACAATAACCTGCTCCATCAGAGCTCAGCGGCCACTTCACGGCTTCACAGGGCTCGCATTGTTCACAGCCGAGGTCAATTTGAATGGAGGGAGAGAAAAGTTTCACCTCTGTTTCCATTGAGCCTCTCTGGGCAGATAAAACACCGGGGAGAGTGGTATTATGGAGGAATCAGACACATCCACAAACACGAGGCCCGAGGGATGCAAACGTACAGGTACAACAGGAGAGAAATTTAAACAGTGATGTGGCATTTTATGTGGCTCCGACGTTTTCTGGCTTGTGAACTATTAAAGTAAAGCCAGCTGGGTCATCTCAGTCTGAATGTGAACAGCTGCCCCAAATATTTAACCCACCTCCATGTAACCCTGTCCCCTTTAACTGAGTCCTGATCTACAGGCTAGATTATAGCAGTGTTTCTCATATAGGGGCTACTTGGACTATTCTGCCACTCTCCTTATTTTCACTCTCTATTTTTATTCTTGGACCACAGCAGCTTTGCATGATTTACACTTTAAATTAAGCCTTTTTTTAATCTTATACTGGGTCTTGGTGCAGCACCTCAGTTCGTGTTTTAGCTCCCCCTCCTTTCAGCCAACTTTACTGAGATGACCACAGGTGGTGGCACAGGTTAGCAACTACCTGCAGGACCTTGCTGCTTGCTGCACCTCCGACTGCAGGGAGCCACACCGTGAGATGTTCCAGGAGCGGAACATCTCACGATGGTGGAGCAACGGCAGGGATGTCTCCCTGCCGCCCCCTGTAGCTAACCCTAGGACCCTTGCTTTCCCCACATCTGGTCTTTCCATCTTACTCAAAGCCAAAAGCTTCTTTGTTCTGCTTCTTCACCCAGATCTTTCAAGGCCTTTCTGGGTTTGTGGCCAGTGACACCCATACTCTTCAAGAAGCGCTGGCTAGATGCTCCCACGAGTCCACTGCAGCCAACTTCCACTGGGGAGCAGGCAGCTGACCACCCTTCTTCCTCTCTCTATAAAGGTTGAGATAGCAGTCTTTCTCCCTCTGAAAGGCCGCCTCCATCCCTCCTTCACATGGAACAGTGGCCTCTGCCATGATCACTGCCCGGGTCATGGCAGACCAGAGAGAGATGTCCGGTAACAGCTTGGTTATGGTGATCTCAGTTAGGAACCTGAGCTGCCGATCTAGATCTACTCTCAGGTTCCACTGGCAGCAGCCCGTCAGGGCTGATTTCTCTGCCTGCATGATGTTATGGGCTCCTCCTCCTTCTCTAATGAAATGGATCATCCACCTTGGGAGTCGGTGATGGGCGCTCCCTGGTCGTTTCAGGCCTGCGTACCTCCAGGATCTCTGCCAGCTTCCACAAGACTCAGTCACAGTGCCGCCTGTATCGACCTTGGGCCAGCGCTCTATTACAGCGTAACAAGATGTGCTGCAGGCTTCGATTTGAGGCACTGCAGAGTTGGCAGCTCTCCTCTGAGCCATATCACAACCTGTGGCCCTTATGAGGAAGCTCAGCCTGGACTCTTCCACATATTGACCCTGTGGTCCTTCTGATTACTCCTTCCCAGGTCATCCATATAAGGATACTCCATCTCTCTGACATCTTACAGGTCCGGGAGTAGGAAAAAAACCATGTGTTTAGGGCAGTCTGCGTCCTGAGCCTATAGGGATTACTGTACATTTACTGACCTGATTACTAGAAACTTGTAAAATTGGTGCAAATCTGTAACATTGGTGCACACTTTACAGTTCATCTGGATTCTTAACAGTCTGGTATGTTTGCTGCAAACTTGGTGTACGGTTTTGTGAGAACCTCGATCAGGAATAGAGCGCTTAGACTTTTGGTGGCAGTTTGTTGCACAGATTTTAAGAAATTTGTTTTTCCTACTTCTCTCAAATGGTGGAAGAACCCAGTCTACCTCGCACACCTGGCTCTCTGACATGCTTTTCTCCAGAGATGTGATTACAAGTTTAAACATGAAGCTCTGGACTTCGGAATAGCAGCTTTAGTATTGTCCATGGTTGTGAATCAAAGTGTTGTGGTTTGTGGACACTTGGCTGTAAAACATTAGCCTGAGAACCACTGGGTTAGAGTAACCAGATATAACATGGTGCTGTGCTGCTGTCAACACCTGAGACATGAAAGCTGATCTGAGTAACAGGTAGGTGAGCCCAAAGATTTAAGAGACACTGCAGAACAGACAGGAAGAGCATCAGACACGGTTTTACAACTTAGCACAGCAGCAGCAACTAGCTCATCTCATCTAGCAGGAATGTGCACTGGTATGTTTCAATGGGCCGACAAAAGCACCGTTTACATGGGATTAAAATTACAGAGGGAGGTGGGGGATCAAATATGAAATGTGACCCATCATCTGACGACTAGGAAACCGATGAGCTGATCTGAGAAGGTTATTATGCAGTTCTATTATATAAACTGTATCTTATCCAACAGCTGAAAGAGCAGCGTACATACTGTACACCTCAGGATTAGTAGGACATTGAGGCTGACTTGGATTGTCCAGAAAACCAAATGATGACTCCATGAATCAAATATCCTTAAAAGACTTGACAATTCTTACATTTCTGTAAATTCTGCAACCTCTTTAAGAGAACAGCTGATCAGTCAGTTCAATCAACTCTGAGTGTGCTCACTCGGAAAGAAAGCCATCATCAATGGAGCGCCGACACCAGGACAGAATAAAAGTTTTTATAAAACATATCATTTCTTTTATTCAGCTGCTTCACTGATATTTGACTGCTCTCTGACAGCCACAGCAGTGATCTTTCACTGAGTTTGTCTTTTATGCAAACTATGGGCAACTGCGACAGTCCCTGATCCTGACCTGTTTGGATGTTCCTGCTGTGCAGGTGGACTTGGACACGGTTTGCTGATCTGTTATGGAGCCGATGATCACCGATTTAGGTGATTTTCAGTGGAAAATATTTCAAGATTCATACTCTGAATTTCAGAATCATAACTTTCAAAATGTTGATTTAAGTCACTTTAAATCCATTTAGTTCAGTTTTTCAGCCTCATCTTCACATCTTCTCCAAGGACATTTTTCCATCCAATTTGTTCTGTGTCTACAGCTTCATCCAGATCAGTGTGATGTAGCAGTGATGCTACAGTAACTACAGTAAATTCTTCAGAAGAACTGACTGACACCAAAAACCTCCCTGTGATTGCTTTGGTCTCAAGCAGTTTGCTGTGGTTTACACGTAATTTGCATGAAAGTTGCCAGTGTGTCTGCAGTCGATCTCACCAACTCATCACTGAGCAGTACTGAAAGTTGAAAGAGTGTGACGCAAACCAGAAATGGTGAGCTGCCCGAACCAAGACATCTCACAATGCACAACTTTTCCAGTTTGTGTCGCACTCTTCACAGTTTCACTTCCACTTAGCAGGTAGTTTGCAAACGTTTGCAGGCAAGTTGGTGTCTTTTATGCAAACTAAAGCAATCACAGGAGGTCTCTGTTGCAGCACCTCCTTTGTGACCAAGTTACAGCACAATCTGTTCACCTGGCAATAAAAAAAATTCTTGTTTGCTCACAGGACTTATTTTCCATCAGTCATTTCAGCTACACAAGATTGGTCTGTACTGGGAGAGTGACAGCGAGACCCCCGAGCCCCTCTGTAGGATAATCGAGCCATGCCAACCACATACCTTTTAGATATTCTGAAACCGAATTCAGTGTTCGATTTCACCCACTATGAAGCGCTTAGGGGCTGCCGATGAGATGGCAACCGACCCAGATATGTTTAATCAACTGAGCATGACATAAAGACGTATATACGAATCATCAAGCTGTACTCTTGCATGTCTGCAAAGAACCAGTCACCAGAAATGCACTATTTGGCCCGCAGTGATCATTTTTAGTGAGAAATTTCCTGGCTCAGAAACCGTGTTCAATGAAATCCAGTGTTTTTGTTGGGAGTGATTCATAACAGAATAACAGACATCTGATCCTCCACTGTTACACCTGCAGTCTGAACACGAGAGGCACGCTGAGACTGAGAGATTAACGGTCAGGAACTCACTGCAAAAGCCTGGAGAAAAAAAAAACCCTGCGCTTCACCCAAAACGAGGAGTCACAAGATTTCACCTGATCCTTACTCTGATTTCTGCTCGTTTGTAAATCGAGTCACAGCAACTTTTCAACTCAAAAGATTAACAGTAACGTCAAACTTGGAGGAGCCTCGGGCTTCGGGGGTCTGATGAGGAGCAACAGCATGTGGCTCAGCATCCACACAGTGAAGAGCATCTTTCCCTCACACAGAGCCAGGCAGACGGCAGGTTCAACCAGACCAATCAATTCCGACCCTGCCTCGGGTCCGGTCTCCATGGTAACAGCAGAGCAGCATCCAGCCCATCTATGCTCCAAGTCAGGGAATTCAGCCTTAACATGGTGAGCATGTTTTTTTAATCACATTAAGTCCACTCTGCAGACATCGGCCACAGGACAGCATCACCGTAGCCTCCCGGCCTCTGTGAATCACACCATGCGCACTCATCTCCACGTGCTCTGCCGGTACAGAGGAGGGAGGTGTTCAATCCCCCGATTTAATGAATGAACTCAGAAATCCTGACAGTTCCCGTTTTTCTCTCCACATACAGCTCAACTGCCTATGCCACCGTCAACGAGAAAATCTGCTAATTTTCCCATTGGTGACCGGCAGCACACGCACGCACTGAAGACACGTGCCCGCCTTGGTTAAATGAACTTTCTATTGGCCACACGAGGACAAGTCTGATTAACCAAGAGCACGTTTTGATTTTGTTTACCACGCGGGAAAACTGCACTTTTTGGTGATGAAGAGAGTAAGAAGACTGAGAGGCAAATGAAGAAATTTAAACAAAATGACCGCATCTGTTTGGATGTGACGCGCGCCGATTTTGAGTTTAACACGTCACATGTCAAACTCACCCTTCTGGTTATTGCGTCACCTTCACAGACTTGACTGCGAGTCTCTCCACGAGCATTAGCGCATTTATGAATGCAGTTCCGCAAAGGTTGCGCCCAGCGCGCATCGTTACTTCACTTCCTGGCAGAAGCGTGGTCCCTAAAAACAAAAGCGGTCGGCTGCCAACCTTTGTCTCCGGCCGGGTGAATGGCTTCCCCGGGGGGCTCTCAGACCCGTGAGACAGCTCGTCTCTGAGCCGTTCCGAGGCTTTTCTGACAGCGGACATCACGCTGGGTTAAAATCTCCTCCGCGGGCTGAGGCGCCTCGCTGCTCGCGGAGGAGATGCTAACCGCCGGCTAGCAGGTACACTTCATTGGGAACTTACAGATGTGAGGAGCGGTCTCATCTGCTCGCTGCTGTCTTCCTCCATTTCCAGTCCGAGCTCCTCTGCCTCTCCCCTGCGTGTTGCTGGATCATTCGAGTTTGAGTCTGTAAGCGCCGGTTCCCAGTTCCCGGTCCTCCGCCTCCTCCGCTCCTTTATTCTTCACGCTTATCCTCCGCCACTATTTTACCAATGCCTGGAATATATTAAGTCCAGACATAGACTCCGCCCCCTTTTGATTGACAGCTCCGTTTTCCATTGACGTGTCAGCAATGGTTTTACTACCGCCAATCAGCGAGCGTGAAGGCGCAGTGGGCGGAGTTTGCCGGTAACAAAGCGTGAACTTGTTGGTGTCAGGGACCGAAAACTTTCCGATGAATCCGGTAAACCGAGGAGCGATGAAGGCAAATTACTGCATATAGTTTTAAAATCATTTATAATTTTAATTCATTCCATTTCAGAGGGAAATACCGCGATTTTTGCACACTCTTTACCTCGGACCTGGTGCTGTGCACAAGAAAACTGTAACAATCTGTGAAATAATATATATAGAAAAAATACAGTCCATTACAATGTGACGTAATTCTAAACAATAAACAAAAGCACAAATAACTTACATGCAATAACATTTCAACAGCCTGATACAGAGCACTGCAGACACTCTGTCCACTCACAGCTTTTATTCTCCTTTTTTAGGCGATGCAGGAATTTTACTTATTTTATTCTGCGTTCATGCAACCTTTGGAGTGAAAGGTCAGAATACTTGTTTTCCAAACATCAATATTTATAGATTCGGCCTACAAAGCTTTCCGGTTTTTTATTAGCAGGCAATAACATGCTGTGTTATTGCCTGAGTCTTTACGAATCTGTGCTGTTTATGTCATTTCAAACAAATACTGACAGTGAGAGAAGCTTTTAAAACTGTTTCCAGGGTAGGCAGGAAGCTCCCATAAAAATGTTTAATATCCAGCTTTCTCACAAGCAAGTCTTTATTTCATTTATTCATTTATTGGTCACGTGTGTGTTTGCAGAAAGAACCAGATTCCAGATTTTCCATAAGAAAAAATAACCCAGTGAGGTGCTTTCCAAGATGGTAAACATCTGGCTTGGAATAAGAAGGACAAACAGGTCAAATCTACACATCAGAGTTATGTTTAAATAAAATCAAGTTCTATTTTAGTCTAAATGGTTTTTGTGTTTATCTTTTTATGTCAGTATTGGTCTTACTATCTTTGTTAAAAATGATGGACTGCATCTATAGAGGTACAGATACTCAGGAATAAGCGTCATATAACCATCCTCAACTCCAGTTATTTTACAGTGATCTTTATAACTACTTCAGATAGGGAAGAGCAGCAGAATTACATTAAAAATTTGTAAAATAATAAAAAATAATGCCTGAAGTAATCAACGTGGTGAATGCTGATAAATAAACCTTAAATCTTTCCATTCAAATATTGTTTGATTTATGCCCTGAGAACTCGTCTGATACGTGTAAACAAACTGATGATTTTACTGCTGCAAACTCATATATTCATGTTGATGCACAAAAATTTGAAGCCATCAGCAGAATGAATGGTCTGTGCATTTATTCAGTGTGTTTCAGTCTTGCTGGTCACTCAGAGTGCAACATATCCACACAGCACTTTCTTCTGTGCCTACATTCAGACCTCGGCCAAGTTTAGAAGCACCTGTTAACCTAACTGTTAGCTTTACTACTAATGTGGTAAACTCACACAGAAAGGAGTAAATGAACCATCATGCACTCAAGCTTTGTTTTCACAGAAATTCCTTGATTCAGTTCAGGAAAAGATTGAAATTCCGGCTCATGTTTGAGAGTTCATTAGTTTGCTGTGTGCTGAGTCCCATCAGAGGACAGAGCGACATACTTTCTATTTCAGTGCATTTGTTTTAAAGTTGTGCTGACTTTCTGTGTACAAATTCAAAAAGGACATTTTTTTTTGTCTATGTACATAAACAAAAAGATCACATTTCATGAATGTTTTGTTAAAATTCCCATGAGCGGGAAGACCGGACTCTCCCACCAAATCATCTTCCATAATAAAACTGGTGAAAGGAAGTTCTGCAAAAACAGGATCCAGCAGTACTGGGAGAGTGTGGTTTTAAGAGGATCTGTTGAAGTCCTGGAGGGCAGCGTGTACAAGATTGTTCCAAGCCTGCAATAACAGATTGAATCTCAGTCTGTTTGCTCTTTTAACTCTGTTTTTGGTGTCCAGCAGCTCCTGATTGATGCCAAGCCACGTTCAGGTAGGCCAGTTGCCAGATAACTGCCAGAATCCTCAGGCTGCTTCAGCTGAAATGCAGCCTTCACTGCAAGAAAGCACTGTAGTTGTTTCCATATCCACAACGAAGGGGTGCTCCAACTAAAAACTGCATCAACACCACCACACCTGGTCAGAGAGACCAAACCTGAACTGTAATGCCACAACCATAAACACCAGGTTTGGAGAGGAGTCAACAAGGCCTGCGATGAAAAGTGTGGAGATGGACTGCTGATGCTTTGGGGATGTGCGAGATACAGAGACAAGGGGAATTTCAGCCAAAAACTGATGGCAGCATGAATGTAGCATATTATCAGAAAACACTGACGGACTTTCCAACATGACAAAGATCTGAAGTAGGAGGCCAAGTCAGTGAAGGTTCTCGAGTGTCCATCTCACAGTCTTCTGACGTCAGCAATCAATGAGCCACTTTGGGGAGATCTCAAACATGCAGTTCAGACAGAGAACCAAAGAATTTCCAGGAAGACTCATAACACTGTTATTAGAAAAAGACTGTAAGCTGTCATTGATGCTAAAGTGGCAGCACACAGTATGAAGATCTAAGAGTGTGTAAACCTGAACAATTTGACACCTTTACACGTTAATATTATTTCAAATATGCCAATTACTGCTGCTTTAACAGCATTTCTTTTTTATTTTTTTTTATTTTTTTTAAAGCCTGTCATGTCTGGCATTTTTCGCAATTGGAATATGATCCAAATGCTCTGGTGTACCAAACATATTTGCTTTTCCAAGAATAGCTCTGTAAGTTTCCCAATGGGCTACTCTTGTTAATGTTTGTATTTTAAATTTATTTTATTTATTTACGCCAGGCGTGACAGGTAGAAAGGAAAGGGTAGGGAGAAAGTGAAAAAAACAACAAATGGAGAAGAAAAAAAAAATCAAAGAATGACATATATATACATACATACACTTACACATACATACATACATATACTCACACATCCACGTATCTATACACATGTATATACATATACGCATACACATATACACACACACACACACACACAATCCTGCTGTTGCTTGTAATAATGTGTGTATGTGCCTCTGTCATGAAATGTACTCACCAATGGGGTCAAGAAACTGCAACCACGCCCCCCCGTGTCCCAGAGGGATTTAACAGCATTTCTTAAAATATGAATGCCGTGTCTATGAAAATTGAGTTTGCAGAGCGGGGAGGTCATTTCCCCCACTCTGTAGGACAGCTCATGAAGTCAGCAGTCTTCCTCCTCCTGTGGGAACCCTTAGAGATCCTAATGAAGTTCAGCTGTGGATAGAAAACAAAGAATTATTGTTAAAGTGAGATTAAATCACGCCGGACGATTCAGCTCTGACACAGTTTCACAGCAAACCGACCTTCTCACGGCTTATCTGTGATTAGCAGATCAGTGTTTGTGTAGCGTTTCCCTCCTGCTGGAGCTGTCGGCCTCTGTAATCCTGACAGATTATTTCATTACAGAAAAGTCATTGTTCTTCCCACAAAGGCACGACAGATCCGCTGGCAAACATCACAGACTTTTTCAAGGTTTTCTATCAGAAAAACAACAGTGGAGGTGGTTTTACGCAATGCTGCACAGCAGTTTGGACTCAAAGACAAGCACTTCATTAGATTTGTACCAGCTGAAAAGCTAGAAAGCACAAAAAGCTGTCAGTGCTGAGAAGATTTATCAGTGTGAGGACATGAAAGAGCAGAAGGGAGGAGTGGGAGCTCATGTCTGTGACACGCAAGAGAAAGTTTCTGATAGTTGCGCTTTGGCAGGATCATGAGTTCATATCAAGACCTCAGTGAAAGAAGGAAAAAGAAAATGGGAAGAAAGAAACATGTTATACAAAAATTACAATAATTATGAGAAACAGGAAGAGTTCTGAAATCATAAGTTGTAAATAAAAGCTCTGAACAAGTCTCTCATAAATATGACTTAGTTGTAACTGTATTATAACACAATAAAAAGTTTCTATTCTGATGAACTCATGCATGAGCTTTAGCTTTATTATGATAGTCTAGTTACAAGGCAAAAATAACTAGAAAACAATTCATAAATTTGTGAACCACACGAGAAACTTTCTTAAAATGTTGAAAAGACTCCTCATTATGAATATTTGTAATCATGAGAAATTAAAAGGATTAAATGTCTCTCAGTATCTTCTGAGCTTCTCTCATTTATGGCCTGACGTCACATATCGATATCACAGGAAATAAAAATGGCTGAAGTACTTTAAAAACATGTTTTTTATCAGATTATTTAAAAAAGAATATGTCAACAAAAGGACGAAACAAGGAAAGAAACAAAGTAAAAACAAAATGTTTGATAATTATACAGAACCTTATCACAAAATATAAATTTTGATATACTAATAACCTTACTAGTGTCAGGTATATAGAAAATAAATGCAAACAGGCATGAGAAGAAAAAAAAAGATTTTGAAACTAAATACAATAATACCACTTACAGCTTATTGTGGAGTATTTAGGAGGGAAGAAATTTCACAAAGTGCCTACCTGTGATGGTAGCATGTTGTTACACTGAGCAGTGTGCTCGTTCAAATGACCCATGTGCAAAGGCAGACTGCATGTCTCTGTGCTGGATTTTATACACCTGTGGCCATGGGACTGAAACACCTGTTTGTTTAGTGTATGCATGACAGAAAATAAGGAAATCACAATTGGGCTCTGAGAAATTAAAATTCAGAGGACCGAGAACTGAACCCTGAGGAATACCGCCGTGCTAATTTAAGTACTTTTTAGTTTTTCTTTTAATAATTTTAGGTTATTATCTTTTAATGTGGAGCATTTACAACACAAAGTTTACTGAGGACAAATCGCAGATTTTGATGACATTTAAAATGAACATTCAGCTCTGGAACAGGGGACATGCCACAGGAAATAAGGAACTGCAGAACAGGTTTAACTAAGTATTATAAACCTAATTGCAACTATGAGATACTGCCCAGCTTAAAATATATTATTTGACATTTATTACTACAGGATTTGATCATTTTTTTGTAATTATTATTAAAAGTAATAAGTGCATTGGTCTGATCAGCTTACATTTGGAGCCGGTTCAGGTAATTTCCTGCTGCTCTGCAGGTAAAAACAGAGCAGATTAAACAGTGAGCTGTCAGCAGGAGACTGCACAGCTTTCTAATTAACATTTCAGATGACCTTTGACCTGCCGGAAGTTATGCAACTCCATCCTCTTTATTGTTCAGTCCTCAGCACCTACATTAAGATGTCACAGTAGCCCGTACGCTCTGAATCAAACAAACGGTGCTGATGTGAGCATAAAGCCAGAGGAGAGCTGGAATATTTCCACCTTCAGCTGCCTCCACTTTCTCTACTCACGCTGAAAAAGAGTTTCAGCTTTTCTGAAAGGAAGATGAAGCAGTTTGATTAATATTCATCAGGGCACATAATGAAGATTACCGATTAATCTGAGTTTAGCTTCCAGTTTGGTTTTTCTTGTGGCATTAAGCAGCAGAGTCTCTGACTTTTAACTGTAAAGAAAGGCTGCTGAACCGGGTCTGTCACAGGGACTTTACTGTCTGTGAGAAGCTTAAGAATGTATGAAACACAGTTTCAGATCTGTAAACACTCATTTTGACCTGAGGTGCAGTGCATTTTGAGCAGTAGTTTTTTTCTTCACCAAAGTCTCTGGGCTTTGCTCTAGAACACCAGGGAGTCTTAATCCCACAAAACACTTGAAATGGAATTATAAAGTATAGATATAGAAACAAATCATAAAAGTGTCTATTGTGGGTTCAACTGTAAAAACAGCATGCCTAGAAATTTTACATTTAGAGATAACTATTGTGCACCTCATAAATCAAAAGGTTGTGGAGCCACTTTTAGCAGCAAAAACTTGAAACAATCATTTTACGTATAACTTTTGTCAGTCTCACACATTGTGGAGGAATTTCACCCAACTCTTCTTTATGTCACTTCAGTTCGTTGATTTGTGGGCATTCAAAAAGGGAAAAGAAAGAATATATTGAGTGAGCAGCAGCTCTCTGGGTGAAGACGGCTCGTTGATGACAGAGGAGGTGACAGGAGTGAAAAGCAACTCAAATATGCTTGTTACAACCAAAGTATGCAGAAGGGCATCTCTGATTGCACAACACATTGAACCTTGAAGCAGATGAGCTGCAGCAGCAGAAGAGCACACCGGAGCCTGGACCCCAAATTTGAGAGATTTAAATTAACAAAACACAAAGCTTCATTCAGGCGAGGCAGCAAAAACAGAGTTAATATAGTCAAAACAGGAATACATGGAGGCAACGCACTTGTAGACAAACAGTACCACACACAATGGGGTAATTAGGGAGATGGAAAACACCAGGGAGCCCAGCTGAACCTAACCAGGTAAAACAAGACTGGAGAAGCAAAACTGAATACACATCAGACAAGCGCCTAGCAAAATACAACGCGAGTAAATAAGTGGATATCTAATACAGCGACAGGGACTCAAGACACAGAGAACACAGGAGGGCAGGAAAACTGAAACTCAGGGGATTAACAATAAGTGACAATTATAATTACAAAATACTAAAAGAAAACACAACCTAAGCTGAAAAGAGTCATGGAAAAGAAAACGGGAACCAAAGCTGCAATATGAAACACTAAGGAACCAAGGACAAACTAAATACAAAAACAATAAACAAAACTAAAATGAAAAACTCAAAATGCAGAGTCACAGATATCCTGTCAGCTACAACTCACCCAGGCTCACCAAAACCGGACAACAGAACATTGAGAAAATACTGGCTCGTCTGATGAGTCTTGATTTCTGCTGCAGTATTTGGAAAAACAACATGAAAGCATGGATCCATCCTGCCTTGTATCAGAGGTCAGGCTGCTGCTGGTGTGATGGTGTGGGGGATATTTTCACGGTACACTTTGGGCCAGCTGAGCACCCGTGTAATCAAGCACCTGTGGTCGTGCATCTAATTCCTCACCTATTCTAGATCCTGACTCAAGATTGTTTCATCGCAAACACAAGCTCAGCTCCTCAAAAACCTTTCCACGTTCGGATTACTGCACTCTTGTCAGCTCACATATTCTCTCCGGCACCCCAGCTGACCCGGAGTGAGAGACTGGAGGCTCACCAAGAGAAGAAGCAGAGAGAGAAACAGGTGGGGATTCTGCCTCAGCCGCCAAACCGGCTTCAAAGACTGTTGTTTCCTACTAAAGGCTCGTCTAACGTTACCACCGTGCTCTCTGCTTGTGTCCAAGTTTTCACAGAGCTTAACGCCCACCTTTTATTCACAGTAGAACATAGAAAGTATTTCAGATGTTTAAACTGAGTAAAGTGCTATTTTAAGAAAAATACGAGCTCATTTTGAATTTGATGGCAGCAACAGGTCTCAGAAGCTGGGACAAGGGCAACAGAAGGCTGGAAAGGTCAGTGGAGCTAAAAGAAAGAGCTAATGAGGTTAACTGGAAGCAGGATGCTGCACAGCCCTGCAACAACTTTGAGACCTGTTGCTGCCATCAAATTCAAAATGAGCTCAGTTTTTCTTAAAGGGATTCATTTTCTGACATCTTTTCTATGTTCTGCTCTGAATAAAATATGGAGTTATGCGATTCACTGCGTTCAGTTTTTATTCACATCCCTCACAGCATCTGTTTGGAGCTGGCTCAACATTCAGCAGCAAAGTATCAATGAAGACGCTCAGAAGCAGAAGCTGGAAACACGTTTGTATTTATTTCAGGTATTAAACAGACCTCAGTTAAGTTTCATAACTTGGCAATATTTTATAACTCCACATTCACCGTTAGCCCAGCTGTAACTACACAGTTATTACCCACCTAGCACAGTTTTAAGCACCTACCTGAGCTACAGTAACACACAAACATCAGGAAACATTAAAGACTTGTTAAATCAAGTACATTAACTTAAATTTAAGTGTCTAAACTCGGTTTAATCATGTTTCAGGGGGCATTCATTTCCAGCAGATAAACATATTCACTAATTATATTTTTATACTTAGTGTCAGTTTGAGTCATGAGCATCAGTGCTGTGGTGTTCAGGCCCTCTCCGCCAAGAGAGGTCAGCTGCCTTCACTCCTCTGCTTCTGTCCTTCCTCCTGACGCTGAGGATGGGATTGTTCAGTGAGGGCTGGTTAGTCCAGGCTCCATCCCACAGGTGCTGGGTGGAGGTGAGGGAAAGGGGAATATTTATCAAATTAGATCACCTCCATCCTCAGACGCCATCTGAACCTCTGTGGTGCCCTCTGGTGTCCAGCAGCTCCCACTGCAACTCACCACCACTGAGGTCAGCCCGGCAGGCGGAGGCCTCTCTGCTGCTGGGCGGGACTTGGAGTCAGCATCCTCCTCAGCTGAGCCAAGACCAGGTGCTTCATGCTGCCTGATGGCTTGGAGCGAGCCAGACCAATGGATTCTGGGAGGTCAGCTCTGTGGGGAAGGGCGGAGGCTCTGAGTGAAACACGCTAAAGCATTTGGATCAGGGGCTCTCTTGGTTTGTGTGTTTCTCAGTGGGCATGTTAGATAAGACAAGATAAGATAAGGTTTATCTGTCATATGCACAGTTATACACAATGCACAGTGACATGTATTTCAATGTGTTACCTGGCGAGTCTGCAGTGGCGTCTGGTGTGGAGGGCCCAAGGGCCCGGGGGTTGACAGGGGACCCCGGGCGCCCTCAGGTTCCTGGACAGAGCTGAGAGAGAGTCTCTGTAGATGAGACCGCGGCGAGTTGAGGTGACGGGGCAGTGGTGACACGTCACCAACTGAAACACAGAAACGGGAGGAGTGTGTCCTTTAAAGGGTTACAATATCTCCAGCTATCTGGTTGTGTAGCATGCACCACATGTGGATTAATCAGCTACTGAAAATAGCCCCCAGTCATAAGCAGCAGAACAGCTCACCTCTTTTTAAGGACTGAAGTTTAGTATTCGTGCATGCATGTTTGTCAAGGACGGACTGGATCTGTTTCCTGTCAGCTGATCTCAGAGGACGTTGGGTCTAAATCGAGCACTCCGTCTGCAGGGCGGCTCCCAGGGGCCACCGCCGCCGCCACAGACCTACTTCTGATTTAGTCAGCCCTCATTCAACAGCAGTAGCACACAGAGCCACCAAATACTGGCTGCTTCCTGACAGCATCTGTTTTCATACTACTTTAATCTTCCAGCATCATTTTTTGAATCTTGATTTTAATGAAATCAAAGAAATAGTTCCTGTATTTTTCTGCTAAAATGAGAGGATGTGGATAGAAGCCCCAGAAAAAGTCAGTAAGCAGGTGCTGAGTCCAAATTATTATTTTTGGTAAAATTTAAAACCATTTGTGCTCAAAAACACAGTTTTTGTCTTTATGTGGAGCACTGTTTATAAACCCATCATTTTCTAAAAAGTCAGACTTTTAAAAGGTTCCTGAAACATTTTCTTTGCTTTCTAAAAATTTCTCCTCTTTGCAAAAGATTTCCTCAGTGTCATTTTTTATTATTAAAGAGCAAAAATAGAACTGTCCCCTACCTTTGAATGTATTTGACTGGTTTTGTCCCCAGAAACTTTTACTAAATATAAACTGAAAGATAAACGTCCTCAATTTCAACACACTTCAATATAAAAATGCAACATATCAAAGCACTAAATTGTGTTGAATTTATCCAAATAAAGCAGGTTCAGGATCATTCATCACCGTCATCAAAGGAAGAAAAAGGTCTCGATGATCCTGAGACGTGAATGAAGCAGATATAAAATAAATAAAATGTGAATTACTCACTGAGATGAACGTGGCCATGCTGCTGCTGTCAGCGAGCTCCGAGCGCCTCTCTGTGTGTGAGATCACAGGGAGGCGGGGCCACAGCAGCACAGTGATGTCATTATTTAAGACTTCCTGCAAACGGTAATCCAGAGGCAGATTACAGATTAGAGGATACACACACACACACACACACACACACACTGGACATTTGTAGGTCTGTACTGTGGGGACATTAGAAAGGGCCTACTTTAAAACATGAGGCCTTTTAAATAAATATGCTCACTTTAAAGATGTAAAACTATAATCGACTCTCATCGCGTCACCAGCTGTGACATCATCCCAGGCCTCTCTGCTCATGCAACCAGCAGACTGCAGATTTTACACTTAAAGCCTTAACCGTAACTCTACAGCCAGCAACAGTGTGCGCCACACGTTCATATTCAAAGATTTTGAGTTGTCATGCTGTGGCAGCACCTTTGACAATTTGCCTGTCTCCTCCATCTTTCCTTCTTACGTGATCTGTGTGTGGCTGCCATTACCTGGTTCACGTCACCTCCCTCGCTGAGAGAGGCAGAGAGAGACTACAGGTTTGCACACCTGCGTACTGGAGGCTGCAGAGACAGAGCACACACCTGCGCTCAGCCTCAGCTTTAAAAACTCAGTTTGGTGAGTGAAAGGTGTGGATGCAGGCGGCTCACACGGCCGGCCTTATGCGTGTCCTCCAGGAACCAAACACTGAATAAAACAAAAACTAATGACATATGAAAAGTAACTTGTAATTCTGGCATAATTGTTTTCTGATAAAATAGAACTGAGTAGATGAAGGAAGCTCTTCTTCATCAGCACAAGTACGATAACAGGAAAAAAGGAAAAAGGAGAAGAAACGGCTGTAATACTGTTAGGAAAATGATCCAAGTCCAGGAAACACACAGCACTCAGAACAAAGAATGATGAAGGATTCATTTATTTACTTGCAAAGCAATTCAAACAGTATATTTTGGAAACAAGATAATGAAGAGGTGCCTCTGCAGCTTCTCTCGGCTCTGGAAAGTGATAACAGCGCCTCTCTGCCTTCATCGCTCAGCATCAAACACAGTGTTGAAGGCTAAGGTGCACTCCTTCGCTGTGACTCATTGCCACACACTAATTAGCTGTATAACTTCTATGAAAAGCAAGCAGAATAAGACAGAAAAGAAACCTTAATTGGCTGCACAGTCATGTGACACAGCTACACAGTAATTATAATTACAAAGTATCTTCCAAATACTAATATTAGTACTGCTACATAACAAATCATATCCATACACAGACCTGTGTAATGAGCTGCCTCCTGTGTTAGGTCAGCCTCCACTCTGCATGTTTTTAAAACTTTAAAACTCACTTTTATTCTTTGGCTTTCAAGTTGGAGTGAGACATCTTTTATGTTTTTGTGATTTCTTAGATATACTGTATTTATTGACATGTGTTTGCATGTGTGTGTGTGTGTGTGTGGTGTATTTGTTTTATCGTGTTGTCCTTTTTATTCATGTCCAGCACTTTGGTCAACCTTGTTGTTTTAATTGTGCTTTATGAATAAATTTGGATTGGATATATCTGTAAACATGTGCAATGCAGTGTCTTTACCATGAAATCGGAGGATGGTGGTGGTGGTGGTGGTGGTGGTGGTGATGGTGGTGGTGGCGTTCATTAGCAGCAGGGGAATGCTGTTCACAGGGTGGACATTTCCCTTGCATGTATCTATGGTAACATCTTTGTTTATATGACACAGAAAATGAAGTGGCTTTGATGAATGAGCTGCACTAAAAGGGAGAATCTATTATTACTTTTTAGTGCCATTTGGCCCTCTTCTTTTTGGACATTAAGCATTGCCATGGAGATACTAATGTTTTCTCAGTGACTGAGTGTTTCAGTGATGTAAGGCTCCCAGCAGACAGGCTGATGGAGAGGCTGTGACCCACGGCTGAAGGCGATGCTCATGCTGAATGTTTGAGTTTGTGGGCAGAACCTGGTGGCATGAGGGTAATCATGTGTGTCAAGGTACCTCATAACCTGTAATATGAGCTCTGTGTAGTTTTCTGTGTTTCCCTTGTGGAGATTACCACTGCTGGATGACTGTTATGGTGTTTCACAGGATCTGAGTGAGCTGTGACGTTACATTACATTTTACACTGTAAAAAAAATAAAAAATCTCCCCAGGTGTTGAAAAACACCTGAGTTTTCTTACCAAAGTTCCCTCTGCAGCCCTCAGTGACACAGATGTCCTGGAAAGTGCTGCTCTGACAGTCGTTAGATAAGAGCTCTCACAGTTACACAACAACACAACCTAATGGTTTGAAGCAAGGATTACAGTGTGTGTGTGTGTGTGTGTGTGTGTGTGTGTGTATTCCTTTAATTTAGTTCTAAAGAAATACAGAAACCCTGTCAGGCAGTAATTAGGACATTAATTGTTCAGTGCTAATGAGTTGAAACTGAGAACTACAAGTCCCGATGAGCTCAGAAATTCGGCCCATAATATAATATTTTGTTTTATTAAATTGTTGCACTAAAACCAAATGAAACTATTTTAACAGGATATTTGAGAAAATGAGGAAAAACCAGTTTTTTTCCTCCAGTACCAACATTAATCTTTATACTCATAATTACAAATTAATTTACACACGTTAAATCCCACAGATGAGACGTGCTGTCCTTTACCCAGGCGATTTAAATAGTGCGTATAAAATAAGGCTTGAGGTCATGAGTTCAGAGTTTATGACACTCAGGCTGATTTGACTTTCAAACTGATACCAGGTCAGATCAGGAAAGAACAAACAAATTAACCCTGCAGCAGAAACCTGCTGCTCATAACCACACCCAGCATCACTGTTACACACCGCAAACTGTATCACTGCACCACATCATGTGTCTCTACTTTTAAAATACGTCCTCACCTCCTCAAACAGAGGCTTCTGTCCTCATATTTTTAAGCTCATTTGCCCTTAATTATACCAGCGAGAGAAAAAAGCCCCTGATAAAGGGGAAGTGACCTCCACCCTGATGGCTGAAAGCGCTGCAGTTTTAGAAATATGACTATAATTACACAGCCTTCAGCTGATCAGATGATAGAAAGCATCCCTACATATTTGCTGAAACATTTAAACTTAAAAAGACGTCTTTCCCTGAAAATGTGATGTTTGAGTACATCTGAAACATGACTTGTGAATCGAAGTTAAATCAAAGCCTTCAGAACGAGGCCATTGGCCACACCTGCCACACCCGCACTGATGTGCATGTAATGCAAACTTCTTCCAAAGCAGGCCGAATTTGACAGACAAATGATTGTTTCCATACCTGAAGGAGAGGAAAGAAGGTGACTCTGGAAAACTCCTCACAGTCAGCTGCTGACCACTGACCGGCAGGTAAGACTCGGATTTCTCATCAAAGACAGGAAACGATTATTTTATTCTGTTTTTAACATCAGGGACTGATTACAGAGCAGTTTGTTTTTTCACACTAAGGCCTTTAAATCCTTTAATATCTATTATCATAATCATCAGCAGACTTCATGTTCCCTCAAAAACTCACCGTCTTTGGTTTTTGTTTAATCAAAGTTTTGATTTTTTTCTTACATTTGTCGTATTTACATGAGCTGATCATAGGCATGGGCTGATCTTATTTTTCTCCTTATTTATTTTATATTTGTGTATTTCTGATCTAGTGTATTTGTTTTGTTGCATCTGTTAGATCTCCTGTTTATGATGTGCTTTGGTGTTAAACGTGCGTACCAATGAGAAAGGCCTGAATGACTGAATGGACTGGAAAATGAATGGGGCTTTTGGTCCACCCTACATCAACATGTTTGTGTCAGTTATGGATTCATGCCGTGTTTGATGATATTTTTTTGTCTTGTTTGACTCAAAGAAACTCACTCTTCGGCATGAAAGCGTGTGACTCACACTAATGTGACGTTAGGTTGGCTCCGATGAAGCTGCACTCAGACGAAATGATGAGCTTGATGAAAACCTTTGTTTCTTTAGTCTGAGACCTAAATGTGTATTTGTACTTTGCAGGGAGACGTCAGGTTTTTTCTCACTGCCATGTATCCCGTGGCGCTCCTCTTCCTTCTGCTGCTGGCAGGCAGGAGCTCAGGTAAACCCAACAATCACCACACCTGAGGGGGGGGGGTCACAGGTGTTACATGCAAAATACCACAGACTGTATATAAAGATGGACAACGAAGCATGATGTTTGTTTAGGTGGAGCTAAAGGATAAAAATTATAATAAGAATTTAAAATGACAAACTCAACATTTATAATTATTATTTTATGTTTACATTATTGTGAGTCACCCTTCATTCCAAAACCAGTGTCCTGTGGGGGTTACTGACGTGTTCATCCATTAAAACTGCATTTAGTTGTAGCCTGCTGGCATTACTCCAGCCTCCAATATAATCTGATTCTTTACAGTCTGATCTGAAACAATGAGGCGAGCAGTTCCTTTAGTGTCCACTAGAGGCTCAGGCACAGACTCTCGTGTAAAAACTTTCCAGCTGACATAAACATGTTTACAGCCTGATACAAAAACTTCTTTGGCCTCTGGAGGTAATTTTCACCTTCGTAACAGCTGTACGGGGGAGGATTTTCTTTCTTTTCAATTATATTTAAATAATAGTGACGAGTGAGAACAATAAACACAGGACACAAACAGAAAAGTTTATTTATTTTTTAATTCATCTGTTTAAATTGTTTTAAGGTGGACCTACTCTGTCTTCGCTTGTTTTCTGTCATCCAGATTAAAAACTCGGTGCCACGAGCTCAGACTTTAACCTGTTCTAAACACTCAGTTTTAGACATTTTTTCTGCTTCTGGATCTTTATCGTGTCGTAGAGGGAACATCCCTAATATGGTTATACCAGGCAGAGAGGCCCCACCCACCTGCTGATCAAACCTCCTGTTGGTGAGGGAGAAGTCGACGACCTGAAGGGCAGCACCAAGATATACAACATAAATAATAACTGTGAATCAAAGCTGAAATATGGACTTTAGCCTGAAGCAAAAAGAGCATGAATTATTCTTCAAAGCAGTGCATTAGGTCAGGGTGGCTACGATCATCCTTAACATGCAGTCTGGGATCAGCTTTGATCTCAGGTTTTAGATGATTTTCATTAACAATATTTTGCAACCCTTTCGGGTGCGATCAAATCAAAAACCTTATCTGGTTTAAATTTGTCCGAACATCATTCATGACCATTTCCTCATCTTCTCACTGCAGTTTTCAGTTGGTTTTCTGTGATTCCACAGTGAGACCTGCTATGATGGATGGTCTGGAGACGGTGGCTCTGACACAAAGACAGGAGGCTGAGCTGAAGATGTTCAGATCTTCTCTGGGAGTGAGCAGGAGGGACAGGATTAGAAATAAGTCCATCAGAGGGACAACTCAGAGTCAGAGAGGCTGAGATGGTTTGGACATGTGCAGAGGAGGGAGAGTGGATACATTGAAGCTGCCAGGCAGGAGGAAAAGAGGAAGACCTTTGAAGAGGTTCATGGATTTAATGAAGGACATACAGAGGGTTGGAGTGACAGATAGGGCAAGATGGAGGTAGATGATCCACTTCTGCAGTATCATTAAACAGCTACTGTCTTTTCTTTCTACAGAATCCACAGCCACTGTACCGTACAACAACACTGGCATGAAATTTATTGTTGTTTTTCCGGAGAACATCGCCATCTATCACCCCAGCACATCTAAAAACATGGTCCAAATCACTGCTTTGCTTGATGGCACAAGTGTCACAGTTAAAGAGTACAACAACTCTGAAGTGCCATTTACAATGATGGCTGGAGAGGTGAGGAATGTCTCTCTGACTGCAACAATGGAACTCGATAAGCAAAATATCTCAAACAAGATTCTCAACATTACCAGCAATAACAATATCACTGTTCAAGCAGTCAGCCTTAAACAAGACAGTCTGCAGACCGCTTTGGTCATACCCACAGAAAAGCTCAGCACAACGTACCTCATCCCACCAATACCCACAATCCCTGGCACCACTGACCCTAACTTGGTTGTGGAAACCGTGACCGAGCGAAACCCGTTCAAACTCATTATCGTTAATAGTGGTTACAACCAAAACACAGTGACCATTACAGGCTCTGTGACAACACGTGTCCCACTGCAGGCTGGGCAGCTCGCTCAGATCTGGCTGGAGGACTATAAATCATATAAAAATGTGATGGCCGAAAACCCGGTGGCCGTCCTGTTTGGTCACCCCTGTGCCGTCCGGGCCAACTGCAGCTGCGGGATGCTGTACACCATCCTGTCGCCCGCCCCAGACCAGACGCTGATGTACTTAATTCCTCCATTTCCGGCCATGGGTGCTGAAGAAAAGACAGTGGTACTTTTGGCAACGAAAAATTCCACCAGTGTTGTGCCCTACAGCGCAAACACACCAGTGTATCAGATAGCTGGCACAGCCATCCTCTACCGTCCGGGCTTACTCATCTCTCTGATCCCAGAGGCAAACTTCGGCGCCTGTTTTGTTGTGACAGCCATTGATGGCTGTGATAACTATGCTGTGATCGTGGTCCAGAAGAGTGCCATTGATGGGGTTCGTGTTGGAAATTATCCTATAACAAATCCAAACTGGCAGGACCTGCAGGGACAGACTACTGCTCTACCTACATTGAACTGCTATTGGATAAACAAGTCATCTGGCATTCTTACTCCAAAATGGCTGTCTACTTTAGTGGAAACAATGGGACAACTTTGTTTGGGAACCCAGCACCCATCATCAGTTCAACCCCAGGTGAGGAGCCACTCTGTGTTTACAGACCAACCTCCAGCTTCAAATTAAGGTTAGCCTCTTAAGCTCCAGGGGCTTTGGAGATGTGGTTCACCTAAAAAGACACACCCAAAAAAATCAATTAAGAATAGCTCCACAACTCGGGTCAGTGTGCATAACCTTGGTTTGTACTGAAAGGTAAGACACCAGAGAATTTAATCCAAACTAAGCACATCATAGTAAAAAGAAACATAACTGATTTTTTTTCCTCGCCTAAAATTTATTGTAGGCAGCACGGTGGTGTGGTGCTTAGCACTACTGCTTCACAGCTAGAATGACATCTAGAAGGTCTGAGTTTGATTTCACCTGGGCCTGGACCTCTCGCTGTGTGGAGTTTGCATGTTCTCCCCATGTCTGCGTGGGTTTCCTCCAGGTACTCCGGTTTCCTCCCACAGTGCAAGGACATGCAGTTACTGGGGTTAGGTTAAATGGTCACTTTAAATTGCCCATAGGTGTGAATGTGAGTATAAATGGTTGTCTGTCTCTCTGTGTTGACCCTGCGACAGGCTGGTGACCTGTACAGGGTGTACCCTGCCTCTCACCCTGTGTCAGCTGGGATAGGCTCCAGCCCCCCTGCGACCCTGAAAAGGATAAGTGGAAAAGAGTGGATGAATGGAAATTTATTGTAGTTTAGAAAGTCAGGGCCCAGAGATGCCACTGAGGTCATCCAGTAACTCCCTGACCCTGATTTCCACTTCAGGAGGGCATGTACACATGATCAGATTCACCACTGTGCACACTACATAAAATCAATAAAAAATCAAATATATACCAATCGATCAGTTGAAGGAGGATTTCCAATACAGAAATACTGAGCGTCTGAAAAGTAGGTTCATTTGAACATTCAGTACTTGGTTTGGGGCTCCATTACTGCATCACAGGGCTGCATCATGGTGGTGATCAGCTTGTAGCAGCTGAGGTGTTACTAAAGTCCAGGTTGCCTTGACAGCAGCCTTCAGCTTGTATTTGTGGGTCGGGTGTTCTCCCACAGGTTCTCTGTGGAGTGTCAGGTCAGGTGAGCTGCTTAGCCAATCAAACACAGTAATTACATGGTCAGAAAACTGATCGGTAGTAATCTTAGCACAAAAAGCATGTGGAAGAACCATACAAAGCCACAATGGTCTGGCACCTCCTCCTCATGCTGGTCACCAGCTTGGCCCCACAGTGCTGTGGGATGGCATCCCATGCTTCAACCAGCACTCACCCAGTCCAATGGATCCAAAGATCAATAGCAGAATAAGCTGTTTGACATTCATGGGTGCAACCCACATACTCAACTCTGCTGCTCAACCCACAAAAGCACTTTCCTTACAAATGTGGCCCCATTTAATGGGAAATAAACAGGCTTTCCAACAGTATACGATTCATTGTATAAGAGTATATGAAGCATTGTTACAACAAAGAAATAATCCACCAAAAACATGTTTCCTTACTTTTTGTATTAAGTTTAATTTTGGTGCTGTGGAGAGGTATTTAGTCCTGCTGGAAAAGGAAATGAGTATCTCCATATAGCTTGCCAGCAGATGGAAGCATGACATGCTCTAAAATCATGGCTTTGGACTTGATAAAACATAGTGGACCCAACCCCCACCAATGCCAGCAGAGGACACGGCACCCCAAATAAGAAACCTACACTTGCCTCTCAATGCTTCCTCCAGACTCCAACATTTACTTTCATCTGAAAAGAGAGCTTTGGACCACTAAAAAAAAGTCCACTTCCTTTTCTCCCTAAGACATTTCTAACATTGTCTGGTTCAGGAGTGATTTGATATGAGAAATGTCACAGTTGGAGCTCTTTTCCCGAAGGAGTCTGTTTGTGGATCTTCTTGATTATCTGGTACCAGCCTCGGTCCACTCCACGTGAAGCTCGCCTAAGTTCTTGAAAAAACTTTCTTGTCAGTCCTCTCAGGTCTGCAGCCATCCCTGATGCTTGTGCACCTTTTCCTACCACACTTTTCCCTTCCAGTCAACTTTCCATTAATCTGCTTCCACACAGCACCCTGAGAACAGCCAGCCTTTACAGAAATGGCTTTCTGCGGCTTACCCTCCTATGTAGGCTGTCAGTGACCTTCATCTAGACATCTGGAGCGGTCTTCCTCATGATTGTGGTTGTATATACTAAACTAAAGTGACATGATATTTATACTGTTGAATAATAACTTACTCAAACTAGGACTGAAGTGTTCAAATAATGTGAGATACAGGATTTCAGGAGCTGTAGGCCGTAATCATCAAACTTTAAGAGGAAAATGAATGAAATATTTCACTTCACTGTCAATAATGTAGAATATATAAAAGTTTACTTTTACTTTTATATATATATATATATATATATATATATATATATATATATATATATATATATATATATATATATATAAATATATATATAACAAAAGAGAGCTGCTCTGAAATCTAAGGTAGAGTTAATCAAATAACAGCCCAGAAAAAAAGACAGACATGCATGTAACTGATTCCTTCAAATATATAATGTCAGAATAATTACAGGTAGAACTCTTGTGCCAGTGTTATGAAATGCTCCTTCTCATGTCAACTGTCTACTCTTTTTTGACGCTCCTTAACAGATTTCAGGGGCTGCGCAGTGATCCCTGAGGTTCTACAAGTGGGAGAACAAGCCAACGACTGGCGTGAATCTCTGAAAAACTGCAAAGCTAACAATCTAGAACTGATTAGCTTGTCAAACGGAACCTTCCAGAAACAAGTCTATGGCAAACTTGCCCAGACCAATTCAACCAATAACAACAACGTACAGGAGGTGTGGATCGGCATGAGGCGGCGTTCCCTGAATGGGGAGTGGTACTGGGTGAATGGGGATAACGTTATCGACACCAACTGGGATCAGAACGAACCCAGTGGGGTGGACGGCGGCCAGTGTGCCATCATGAGTGTGGTACAGGGGAAGGGGTTTTACTGGAGAGACGAAGATTGCTGTACGGATGTTTATCCTGTCTGCTACCAAAAGCCAACCCTTTTTCCCATATAGGACAAAAACAGTCCAAAGCTAAGCAGTGAGACGCTGATTTCTCTGAAGTTAAGCTGCATGTTAGCACCAGCTAAGCCATTACTATGACAGGTTAATATATATAACCATACTGTAGCTGCAATTCTCTGTTATTCATATTTTATGGCACTGTAGGAAAAACAGGTTAAAATGTTATTCCACTTATACTATATTAGAGTAGTGTATTTCAGTTTAGTCAAAGGATTTTCTGTCTGCCTTGTTTTTAGTAGAATGAAGTAAATGTGCAGATTACACTATGCTCTTTGTGAGGCGCATCCACAGCAGTCCAGGTGAGTAAGGTGTTGTTCCTGTGTACTCCAGTTCTCTGCAGCCATCTGACAAGCATGCTCCACAGCACTGTTGAAACCTGATATGACATTGTCTGTTGGGGTAAATGGTTACACAAACCACTCTGTGTTTATTTATCTGCTTCGAACACCCCCCCCCCCCCCCACACACACACATATAAAGAATATTTCACAGAAGAGTGGTGCAGCGGTTAGCACTGTCGCCTCACAGCAAGAAGGTCTGCATGCTCTCCCTGTTCCTGTGTGGCCTTCAGTTTCCTCCCAGAGTCCAAAGGCATGCACAAGAAAATATGACTATATTTATGGAATATTTTAGAACCAGGTAACATTTGGACCAAAATATAACAGGAAGATTTATATCAGCTAGTATCATTAGTGAACTGGGTAACTCAGAACTCAGAGATAAGAAGGTAAGGTATCCCAGCTATGGTCAGCTTTCTGTGTTTTTGTACCGTTGCTGCACAAAATATATCAACAGAGTACTGCCTGCAGTCAGAGGGGGTGGTGGTCCAAAGTTTAGGAGCTACAAGCTCAAAGCGGGGTCACCTCTGGATTTAAATCAGAATGGGGAACAGTAAAAGACCCTGATCAGATAATCAGATTTCTGCAGTAAAGTCTGAGCAGGTGCCAGTGAAGATTTTATTTTGGTGATTTCATTGTAATAATCTGAGATTTTAAGGGGTTTCTCATAGTTTGTTGCTTTTGTTTTAATGCTAATTTATTATTACTGGATAAATGTGTGTTTTACATTTGCCTAATATTTTTCGCTTGATTTTAGCAAATTTCATAAAATGATTAGAGCATTTGCTGTGTTTTATTCTGATAGATCCTCATGTTTAACTGAAGGTGTAAATTCAAAATTGGATTTTAGTGTGTGAAGACAAACATGCTTCTTGCCCTCTTTCAGCATATAACCTCTGTAGCCTGATACTTCATTTTATTTACTGGTTTTAAGTAGACTCAGTAGTGTTTGTGATCAAATCAATGAAGTGCTGAATCTGCAGTCTGATTGGTCAGAGGTGGTAATTTATGCACCAGTTTTGTGATTATTTTTTGTTGTAAAAACCCTTCCAGTCAATGATGGATTAATTTAAACATCAATAAATCTGTTTTACTGTGGGAAACTGGATGGCTGTTGATGTATTTCATTTCCTCTAATTAACCTGCACAAAAACATCTAATATTCATACACGCTTAAACTCCCAAAATAGGCGTCAGTGTCGAATTTTCTGTCAGTCTGACTTTAGCCTAAAGTATTTTGACTTTAATTAGAAAAAAAGGAAATCTCAGATTATCTCAGAATTTAAAGAAGGAAAAACACATTACTATTAAATAGATTTAATGTCAAACACCAACGTTTGTGACAGTGTATCAAATAACATGAATTTAGGATTTACAGTCAAACAGTTTGCAGATGATACTTCATTTTATTCATCTGTGGTTTCAGAATTTTTTTCTTATTTTCTAAAAGATTTTCAGTGAAATGCATCATATTTTTTTAACAGAAAACAAATAATTTTCTCAATCTTCTGTGATCAGTTTCGGTGAGTCTGGGTGAATTCAGCTTCATTTTAGTTTAACATTATGTTTTGTACTTAGTTTGTTCTGGGTTCTTTAGAGTTTCATGTTTTGACTCTTGTTTTGTTTTCCATGACTTTATTTTTAGCCTACAATGTGTTTTCTTTCATATTTTGTATTATAATTATCATTAATCTCCTGATCTTGTTATGTCCCCGTCACTGTATCCGATATCCACTTGTTTTATAGACTCTTGTCTTGTGTGTGTTGTATTTAGTTTTGCTTCTCTGATTTAATTCAATTAAATTTATTTAAATAGCACCAAATCACAATAAACAGTAGCATGATACACTAATGTAGCTCAGCTACAGATAAGATGAATTTTGGGTATTTATTAAAATTCAGCATGAAACGGTTTATATTTTACAGCCATTCTGGGTTGCACAGTTTCTAAATTACAGTCTTCAATCACATTATGCTGTTTTAACTCAGTTATTACATCTTTTTAAAACCCAGCTCATACACTAAGTGAAGTGTCTCTAAATGAGACCAGGTCATTTTTTCCTGCGGCTGATTGCTTGCAGAGCTCCTCCCTGCACCATCCACACCCCCATCCCCACTAGCAGGAGGACCTTTGCCCCCAGAGACACTGACAGGAGGAGCAGAAGAGGAGGTGAAGCCACAGCCAGAGACAGTGGGGGCTGTGGGGGCAGGACGTACAGGGTGGCCTGCTCTTTGCCTAGTGGGTTGGAGGCACTGCAGGTGTACTGCTGATCCGGCTCCACGTCTCTCAGCTGACTGACAGTGTGGTAGTGACCCGCGGAGCCCTGAGCCAGTGGCCCAACCAAGGACCCCTCCAGCAGGTCGTCTGGGCCGAGCCACTGGACGTCCGGCAGCGGGGAGCCCTGGACCCGACACAGAGCTCTGTACCCGGACTGTTCAGTGCCCTCCACCGACAGGGCCAGGATCTTTGGAGGAGCTGGAGGAAGAGGAGGAGGAATCAGACTCTGCAGAACCATTCATACATTTTATTCCTATTCAATTCAATTCAGTTCAGTTTTATTTATATAGCTCCAAATCACAACAAACAGTTGCCTCAAGGTGCTTTATATTGTAAGACCCTATAATAATGCAGAGAAAACCCAACAGTCAAAACAACCCCCTATGAGCAAGCACATGGCGACAGGGGGAAGGAAAAACTCCCTTTTAATAGGAAGAAATCTCTGGCAGAACCAGGATCAGGGAGGGGCTGTTACCGGTTGGGGCTGAGGGGAGAGAGACAGGACAAAAGACATGCTGTGGAAGAGAGACAGAGATTAATAATAACTAATGATTAAATGCAGAGTGAAGTATAAAAAGAGTAAAAGAGGTGAGTGAAGAGGAAACAGTGCATCATGGGACCCCCTTCAGCAACCTAGGCCGACAGCAACATAACTAAGAGAGGGTTCAGGGTCACCTGATCCAGCCCTAACTATAAGCTTGATCAAAAAGGAAAGTTTTGAGCCTAATCTTAAAAATAGAGAGGGTGTCTGTCTCCTGAAACCAAGCTGGGAGCTGGTTCCACAGAAGAGGGGCCTGAAAGCTGAAGGCTCTGCCTCCCATTCTACTCTGAAGTATCCTAGGAACCACAAGTAAGCCAGCAGTCTGAGAGTGAAGTGCTCTATTGGGGTGATACGGTACTATGAGGTCTTTGAGATAAGATGGGGCCTGATTATGCAAGACCTTGTATGTAAGAAGAAGAAATTTAAAGTCTATTCTAGATTTAACAGGGAGCCAATGATGAGAAGTCAATATGGGAGAAATCATCTCTCTCTTTCTAGTCCCTGTCAGTACTCTAGCTGCAGCATTTTGGATCAGCTGCAGGCTTTTCAGGGAGCTTTCAGGACAGCCTGATAATAATGAATTACAATAGTCTAGCCTAAAACTAATAAATGCATGAATTAGCTTTTCAACATCACTCTGAGACAAGATGTTTCTGATTTTAGAAATATTGCACAAGTACAAAAAAGCGGTTTAATAGGTGCATTAATGGACATATCCTGGTCAAAAATGACTCCCTGTCCAGTCAACACTACACTTTGCTCCCATTAGTAGTTGCTTCCATTTGCTATCTCAAAGTTCAGACCAGTTTAACTTGTGACCAATTGCATATTGAAACACTTGCTGAATTTAATAACACTTTGTGTTGTGCTGGAAAACCTGTTGCTCATTAATGTTGTTTTTCTTTTCTTGCTCATAAATGTTAATGATTGGTGGGCTCCATTTCAAGGCTAATGTTATTTTGTATCGATCACTCTTGGTGGCAAAAGAAGGAATGTCCTTTGCATTGAAATCAACCTTTTGGTAGCAAACACTGCTCAAACACTGACTATAAAAAAAAAAAAAAAATTTTTTTAAAATATCTCAAACAGCACTTTTAAAGACAAATCAAAATCACCTTCTAATGCAGCATTTACCATTAACAAGTCCTCTGATCCTTTATTTCAACAAAGTATCAGATAAAAGTCCTGCATTCAGACTTCTAAGGACAGAAGTATTCTTAGGAACATATTAAAATATGAAGACTAAGTTCTTGTCCTGTAGCAGTGTGACCTGTGTGAGGAGCAGCTCTAACTTCAGCATCTGGCTGCACAAAGGTCATGGAAGAAAGCAGAGGTTGCAAAGGTTGATGTGCAGAGCTTTGCTTTTATTGTTTTTCTGAAAAATTGAGATTATCTGTGAGGTTTAAAGGCAGCACCTCACACCTCCTTTCCACCTACATGGTGCAAGTGCCTCATGTAGAACTTCATGTATTCCAAGCATTTCCACCATTGAATGACCATCCCAAACTCTGCTACATTGTATTTCAAAATGAACGATGCACCAAGCTGGAGGAGAAGAAGTAATGGACTGAACTGGTTCTGGGTTAGCTGTGGTTAGTTATTTGGATCATACCTTCCACTCTCAGCCTGGTCCCCATCTTTTCCTCAAAGCTGATGTGTTCTCGTCCTTGAATCTCCACTCGGCAGTAGTAGCGCCACTGATGCGCAGCGACAGGTCGTGCTCCCTCGGGTTTCCCTCCAGCCTGTAGCGCTGGTCCTGCTTTGGCCCCGGCTCACAGGTGGGGCTCCCGGACTTGCTGGTGCAGCGGTACAGGATGGTGGCGCCCTGGCCGTGGCCCAGACGCCACACAACCTGCAGGGAGGAATGCTGGGAGTGCTGCGGGTGGCTCAAGGTGCAGGGCAGCACCACCGGGTAGCCTTCGATGCCTCGTACCTCCGGCTGAACTTTCACAAACCAGCCGTCATCTGCAGAGCTGAGGGCTGGGGGTGGGTGGGGGGTGTATCAGTAGTTTTATATCATTTGGCACACACCTTCTGACATTCATGCAAGTTTCTTTCAGTGAAATAATGTTCAAACTGATATAAAAACAACTAAGGGCATGTTGAAAGTTACTGCTTGCATTTTAGTTTTCCTGAAATTTGGCTCAGATTGGTGCAGATTCAAGTAAAAAACAGTTATAAGAGGAAGGAGTAAGTTTCCGCCTTTCCTGTTCAGCCCCAGGAGAAGGTTAAACTAAACATTTCTGTTACCGATGCACTTCAGCGGTTTACCGCAGGGTCTGAGGTGTTACGCAGGCACCTGCCACTAGCTGGTGCTGCAGCCCTGTGGTTTGTGTTTGGATGCTGTAGAGGCTCTGCAGTGAGTTTGGTCTCTGGTTTGGTTTCTGTGCTGGGCTTTATTCTGCAACTTATTCTAAACCCATTAATGCATCAGCTGTGTCTCTGTGGGTCATACAGAATTTGCACTATCGACCTCTGACTTTCAGTTACGTTACACAGAAAAGTTTTTCGGCTGCCATCCGTCTGTCATCCACTTTCTGCCATCCATTATCTGTGTCTGTGTTGAGGGGGCAGCAGAGAAGCCCAGACCTCCTCCAGCTCTGCCGGGAGGATACAGGTGCATTCTCAAACCGGCTGAGAGACGTAATCAAAGCTCTGGGCAGTTCTGGGGCTGTTTTGGCTCTGCTTTACCCTCCTTTCTGACTATAACAGGACCATACTTTCACATATAAACTTTTTGTTTCATTCATTAAGACTCAGATGCAGCGACTGAGCCAGAAACTCATCAGGAAAGTGTTCACTGAGCTCAGAGATCAGGTGAGCTCATTTTCAGACTTCTGCACAACCAGACTCTTTATAACTGCCCTCTGGTGGACATTATAAATAATGCAGGTTTAAGGCACCCTGTGAAAGTCTGATGTGATCCAGAGACACAGCGGACACATTAATGGCAAATACAGCAAGCTGAAATAATTATTCAGTGCTCAGCACACAGATTATTCATTTACCTTATTTTGAAACTTGCTCCAACTTTTGTCTAAAGCCCTGCTGTCTGCCTGGAAGAATCTACGAGGCCACTTTCTGTGGTTTTATGGCAGTGAAACCACAGAAATGACATCACATCCTGAAACATTTAAGATGATGTTTCTGTGTGTAAATCAGCTCACCTCCTGTAATGAACAGCAGCAGAGTCAGAGAGCTGCAGACCAGCCGGGCACCCATGATCAGAGCACAGAGGAGATAAGACAAAGAAACAGGATGGCTATGTGTGTGTGTGTGTGTGTGTGTGTGTGTGTGTGTGTGTGTGTGTGTGTGTGAGAGAGTCAGTCCCTCCCAGCACACCGCTCATGTCGGCGCATGATTTTCCGTTCTTCTATTTTTACTCCTGTCATGTTTCTGTGTTCTTTGCATGAACGATCTCAGACCTGAGCTGCAGCAACAAAAACACTCGACATGTTTTCAGTGCAGGAAACATTTACTCATGTAAAAGTACACAATGTAAAAAATATTAATAAAATTATTTCGTCACATTACACTCTGCAAGTGTACTCTTGATTTATACTGCAGCCTGAGTCTATGGGAGGGGGGCTACAACATGACCTATGTATGACCTACATTTAGTCTGAAGCTGAATGTGTTTTCTGTTTGCTCTGAGCTGTGATGGGCCTGCCGGACTGGAATGAATTGAATATAATTTTGTGTACATGTGGATCTGTGTGTGCAGCTGCAGTGCACTAACATGGGAGAAAATTTATTTAGTCTGAATAACTCGGTCCTGTTTCTTCTTCTTATTGATGTCATCATCATCAACATAACTGGTCTTACCTTTCTGTTTATCGAGTTATAATTTATAATGTATTCATGATGGCATATTTTGGCACATCAAAAGCTGGATGCTAACAGCTTTTTCCAGCTTAACGAAGAGAAAATCAAGTCCCTGTTTGTGCCCCTGACAGATTCATGCCTGAGATAATAGAAACTCCGCCTTCACTCTGGATGGTCACGTCAAATCTCTGGTTCACTCTTGTTTTTACAACTTAAAAAATATTGCTAAGTCAAGCCCATTGTGCCACGCTGTTGGAGAAATGGCTGAGACAGCCAGCTCTTTGCACTGATTAACCCCGCCCACCAGGAACCTGCAAGACAGCACAGAGACAGACAGACAACAGCAGGCCCTGGCCAAAGCAGGGGCCGTCACAATGTAATCTTTACTCTCAAAGCCTTAAACAGCAGCGAGTCTGCAGCTGAGACAATAAAAACTAAGGCCGTCAGCAGCAGGTGATGTTCAGAGTTTCCATCTGAACCAGGTAAATTTTATTTACAGCATGTTTTCAGTGTAATACAGACTCTCTGCTGGGGGGAAATTGTTTTCATGGGAATGTGTGTCCGTTCATGAGGTAATTTAGGGAATGTTTAAATGTTGTTCTTTCTATGTGATTCTAACCTGCTGCTGAGTCTCACTTCTTGGTGGGCTGTAAGCCAGCTGCAGCTCACTCGGATCAGATGTTGTCGACTTCACAGCAGCTGCAAGTCTGGTAGCGATCTGCACCGATCTAAACTGAAGTCTGAACTTTAAGGGGACCCAGTGCTGAGATGACAAAATAGGTGCCACATGAGACCACTTCGAGCATCGATTAAGTAGCCTTGCAGCTGCAATTTGGGCCAGCAACAGGCGATCCAAAGATCATATATTGAGACCAATGTAAATTGAATTACAGTAGTCCAATCATGAGGAGACAAAAGCATACATTATTGTTTCCAATTCAGATGTGGACACCATTCGACTGAGGCAGGCAATATTTCACCGATGAAAAAAGCAGGATTGCACTAGGTTAATAGCATGTTTATCAAAACTAAGAGCACCTAAGCACTAAGAGCAAATGTAGCGCCTGAATTTGAGTGAAAGATAATTAGCAGTCTTCCAGTTCTTTATAGCATCAGCACAGCCTGAAGAATAGATAGTTGTTTTTTTTTAAATGGGGAAAAGTACAGTTGGATATCACCTGCATAACATTGATATGAGCCTTTAAAGGTGCCCAAAATGTCTCTGAGAGGTAATAATAAATACAGTGTAAACAAAATTTTTAAATACCAGAGGACAGAGCCATTAACCAGTGATTATTAACACACATGACCCAGTGGTATAGAAAACCTTTTTGAATAGAAATGTGGGGACAACATCACATGAACAGGAGGAAGCTTTCATGCTATCAACCACATTTAGGAGATCTTTTAATGATATTAGTGAGAGGTTATCTAGGATTAATGGCTGAGTGGGGAATAATTCAGAGGACAAAACAAAGGGATTTATGTTAGCTATGATATCATTAACCTTCCAAATAAAAAAGGACCTGACAGGGCCATGCATGGAGTTCTGGATCACTGGGGGCCAAACACAAAGAGGGTGTAGGTTCTCAGTCATCCAGCTCATGGTAGAACTGAAGAAGCCTTTTGGATGAGAGGTGAAAAGTCTTCAAGAAACTTAAAGATGTCCAGTCGCCTTTTTTCAGACTATTATTGCAAGTTTATGGGGACAGCCATTGTAAATCAGCTTATTTTATATATGCTGTGCTGCCTGCTTCATGTAACACACTTGTCCTTGTGTAAATATGAACTAAACTAAGCTTCTGCCAGCATTAAATTTGCATAAAACCTGCGTTTGACTCAAAGTTTCTTTAACTCTGAAGGTCTGCTTTGAGTAACCTTTGACGCCCTTTTCACAGTGACTAAAATAAATCAGGAAGGGAGGGGGGGCACAGATGGGCCAGGGGAATGCACAGAGAGGGAAGCACTGAGGAGATCGGAGTAAAAATAATAAAAAATCAGACAGAAACCAAAACACATCATATTACTAACGTGAAAGTCATCACAAGGACGACAGTGAAGTAAAAACAGGAACCAGAAACTCAAATGACGCGAGGATCGAGCAGAGGACCAGACCAGAAACGCAGAGCTGGAAACGAGCGTCTCGGTGAGATGGCGAACCTGTCACATGTTCAGGTTAGGCTTGAGTCAGTGACCATCAAAGCATCGACTGAGAGAGAGAGAGAAGCAGCTTCATTGCAGATGCAGACTCTCATAAAGAGCTCGAGAGCCCAAATTTCCGATTCAGAAACATGAAAACAAAGAAAACATGCAGCAGAAAGTGTAATATCAGGTAGAAGTGGTCACTGTGCCCTCTGTCTCTCTCACTTCTCTCAACTGGCAGGAAATGATCACTTTACTTATGACACTTGTCACTTCCTGAGATTGATGCTTGGCTATCTGAAGGTTATATTTCTGCGTGTCTGTGTGGTTCAGCCTGAGGATGTGGCAGCAGCGTTTCTCTCTTATTCTGTGTGCGATCGTCTCAGGTAAGAGCCTTTATTCTGAGCTTTCAAGCAGGATGGGAGCAGGCAGGGACTTTAAAGGATGCACTTCGGGGAATCGCTCCGTCGCTGCAGTGCAGTTATAGGACTCATCAGAGCAGAGAGAGCCTGACTTTCAGAGCTGGATGATCCTTTAACTCTTATTCATTTAGAGATGATTCCTGAAATGACAGACAGCCCCTTTAACTCAGAGACTTTAACGAGTGGCTGGCAAAAACGACTGGCTTCGTATTTCTGTTTCACTACTGAAAAACACAGAGGTTGGTGGTGAGCACCACAGCACAGAGGTTAGACAGGGCCAGGAAACAATGTGTGGCAACAAAAAGGTCAAAGTTCGCCACAGGGTGAAGCAGCCCAAACTGCAGTACACCTCCATAACCAGCAGGAAAATTACTGACATACTCCAGTGCTTTAATAAGGCCACACATGAATAAACAGATAATCCTTGGACCAGAAGCATCAAGAGATTAAACACAGTAAGTTTGAATGAATGACTGAGTTCAACCATGAAACCTAACCATCCAGATACGTTCTGCCAGGTTCTGTCACAGCCGGATGGAAGCTGACCGTCTCTCCTGTGGTCAGAGTCTCCAGAGGAGAGGATGCTGTCCTCAGCTGCGTCTTCACCCTCAAACAGCGAGACTATTCAGGGACGATCACTGTTACATGGAGAGCTACAGCATCACGCGCTCCCCCTTTCTTTGAGTGTTCAGTTAAAAATGACTCAACGGAAGGAGACAAACTCTGTGCATCTTCAGATTTAAAATATTCCCTGAAAGGAGATCCTCGACAGGGGAATGTGTCACTCCTCATCAGGAAGGCACAGCTGATCGATAGCAGGGCGTACTTCTGCCGGGTGGAGCTCGATTGGCGGTTGGGTGTTAAAAAAGAAAGAACAGAGCTTTTTGTTGAAGGTAAGATTGCGCTGTGTTGGACTGAAGGACTCGTGCAAAAAACTAACAAATAAAACTAACAAAACTAACCAATAAATATATAACTAATCAATTATAATCCATCCATCCATCCATCCATCACTGCTTATCTAAGAGCACACAGAAGACAAGGTAGTTGAACAAAGTGTTTCCAGTTAAAAGACAGCAATAAAATACAAAACAGATAAACACAAAGGAAAAAATGAGAATAAGTAAAAAGTGTTTTTCTGCTGCTGGACGACTGAACAGAAACACACGAAGCTCGACTCTCACGTTGAGTATCTCTGTGGAAGGCACCACACTCAGAGTACTGGCTGCTTTCCAGGCTTCACATCATACAAAAATAACTTTTTATCATATCTCTTTTTTGCTTGTTGTCAGCTGAACCTCAGATCCTGAACCTTTCTGTGGTGGAGATGCCCTGTGGCTCAAACAGCGCCCCCCAGAGGCTGCATTGCGAAGTTGAAGGCAACCCATTGCCTAAAATTGTTTGGCTGGCGGCCTCCGGGTACCTGTTAGAGAACCAGGGAGAGACATCAGTGTCTGGCCCGTACCATGTGACCAGCTGTGTGCCGTACCTGGAGGAGGACAAAGAGATCACCTGCAGGGCGGAGAACGGGTTGACCTATGCAGCGAGCACCTATCCAACCAGGGACCTTCACGATCGAGAGCGACCCTCCAAAGATCCCTCTGATCGTGTGCGGTGTCATCGTGATCCTGGTGGTCATCGCAGGGGTCGTCTGTTTCTGTCTGAGTGAGCTCCTGTTTCTGTACAGTGCTGCAGGTTCCCTAAGTGGAATTACAACATGAAGTCCTGAAACTGTAAAAGTTCAAGTTCATCTTTAGGGTAGTTCGTTGAGAAGGTGACAGCAGATACTGCCCTCATCAGGTTTATGTCCTCACTTTAGTACAGCTGCTGGTCTTTCTGGAATTCCTGCCCTTTGTTTTGAGAGTTGAATAATTCCAATATTAAATCTCGACTCGCTACAGCTGATAGTCTGTTCTCTATGTCATGTTTTTCTTCTGTCTGAAGGGCGCCATCATCAGCCAGCTGAAGGAGGAGAAGAACTTCAGGTCTTTTATTCAGAGGCTGTGAAGCCCGACTCCACTTCCTGTGAGTCCTGTTTTTATTCAGATTTTACTAATTCAGTTCTGTTTGCTTTTTTCCTTGATTTCTTTTCTGTAGTTTCACTTTTTTAAAGTTATTATTATTACTGTTATATTTTTAAATCTATCTACTTTTTGTTTTTATTATTTTTGAGGGACATTCACTCACTTTATTAATTTATTTCTTTAATTCAATTTATTAATTTATTGTTTTTTTCAGTAATACTCTACAAATGAACCAAGTAACAGGACATATACATA